>ML109843.1:0-20950 GCA_003697995.1 Taxidea taxus jeffersonii | reverse complement strand
ATTGTACTTCCCAGGTACTACTTTTTTTTTTCTCACAAATTGAAGATTTCTGGCAAACTTGCATCGAACAAGGCTCTCAGCACCGGTTTTCCAAAAGCATTCGCTCATTTCATGTCTCCGCGTCACATTTTGGTCATTCTGCAGTATTTCAAACTTTTTCATTATTACTATCTTTATTTCGGTGACCTGTGATCAGCGGTCTTAGACGTTACTATTGTAATTGTTTTGGGATGCCATGAGCCATGCCTACAGAACTCAATCAATAAATGTTGTGACTGTTCCACTGACTGGCCGATCCCCCCTCCCTGCCCCTCCTCAGAGCTTCCTGGTCTCTGAGACACAACAATATTGAAATTAGGCCAGTTAGTAACCCTGCAATGGCCTCTAAGTGCCCAAGTGAAAGGAAGAGCTGCACGTCCCTCACTTTAAATGGAAAACTAGAAATGATGAAACTCAGTGAGGAAAGCGTGTTGAAAGCTGAGATGGGCTGAACGCGGGGCCTCCTGTGCCAAATGGTTAGCCAGGTTGTGAAGGCAAGGGACAAGTTCTTGAAGGAAATTAAAAGTGCTGCTCCAGTGAACACATGAATGAGAAGAAAGGGCAACAGCCTTATTGCTGGTATGCAGAAAGTTCTAGTGGTCTGGAATGAAGATCAAACCAGCCGCAACATTCCATTAAGCCAAAGCCTGATCCAGAGCAAGGCCCCAGCTCTCTTCAGTTCTGTGCAGGCTGAGAGAGGTGTGGAAGCTGCAGGAGAAAAGTCTGAAGCTAGCACAGGTTGGTTCATGAGGTTGAAGGCGAGAAGCCGTCTCCAGAGCGTACAAGTGCCAGGTGAGGCAGTAGGTGCTGAGGGAGAAGATGCAGCAAGTCACCCAGAAGGTCTAGCTCAGAGGATTCCTGAAGGTAGGCACACTAAGCAACAGAATTTCAATGTAGGTGAAACAGCCTCCTCTTGGAAGAAGATGCTCTCTAAGACTTTCAGAGCTGAGAAGTCGGTGCCTGGCTTCAAAGCTTCAAAGGACAGGCTGACTCTCTTGTCAGGGGCTCATGCAGCTGGTGATGTTCTCTCTCTCTCTCTCTCTTTTTTTTTAAGATTTTATTTATTTATTTGACAGACAGAGATCACAAGTAGGCAGAGGCAGGCAGAGAGAGAGGAGGAGCAGGCTCCCTGCTGAGCAAAGAGCCCGATGCGGGGCTTGATCCCAGGACCCCGGGATCATGACCTGAGCCGAAGGCAGAGGCTTTAACCCACTGAGCCACCCAGGTTGCTCTGGTGATGTTCTCTTAAAGCCAACACTCACTCACTCTCCTGAGAAGGCGAGGGCCCTTCAGAATGATGCTAAATGTACTCTGCCTGTGCTCTACCAGCGAAACAACGAAGTCTGTACGGCAGCACATCTGTTTGCAACATGGTTTCCTGAATATTTTAAACCCACTGTTGAGACGTACCACTCAAAAAAAAAAGAAAAAGAAAAATATTCCTTTCCAAATGTTACTGCTTATTGACCGTGCGTCTCTTTACCCAAGAGCTCTGATGGAGATGTACAACAAGATCAAGGTTGCTTTCGTGCCTGCTCACACAACGTCCACGCTGCAGCCCATGGGTCCAGCAGTAATTTGGACTTTCAGGTCTTACTATTTAAGAAACTGGTTTTGAAAGCTGTAGCTGCCGTAGATAGTGATTTCTTTGATGGATATGGGCAAGACAGATTGAAAACCTTCTAGAAAGGACTTACCATTCTAGATGCCATTGAGAATATACATATTTCATGGGAAGAAGTCCAAATATCAACATGATGTTCTGAAGGAGTCGGGAAGAAGTGGATTCCGACTGTCACGGATGCCTGTGATGGCTTCAAGGCTTCAGTGAAGGGAGTAAGAGCAGATGTGGTGGAAAGAGCGAGGGAATTCGAATTGTGACTGAATTCCTACAGTCTTGTGATAGAACCTGAATGGATGAGGCGTTGCTTCCTAGGGATGAGCCAAGAAGGTGGTTTCTTGAGATGGAAGGCACTCCTGGTGAAGGCACTGTCAAGATTGTTGAAAGGACAACCCAGAGTTTAGAATATTATACCAACTTAGCTGAATAAGCAGTTGTAGGGTTTGCGAGGATAGATCCCAATTCTGAAAGAAATTCTCCTGTGGGTAAAATCCTGTTAAATGGCACCACATGCTACAAATGCTTCACGGATGGAAGAGTCAATGGATGCAGCAAACTTCACTGTTGTCTCGTTTTAAGAAATGGCTGCAGCCACCCCAGCCTTCAGCAACCGCCACCTGATCCGTCAGCAGCCATCGACATGGAGGCGAGACTCTCCACCAGCAAAAAGATTATGACTACGGAAGCTCAGATGATGGTTAGCATTTTTTAGCAATACAGTATTTTTTAATATATTTTTTAAAAGATTTATTTATTGGACAGAGAGAGATCACAAGTAGGGAGAAAGGCAGGCAGAGAGAGAGGAGGAAACAGGCTCCCTGCTGAGTAGAGAGCCCGATGCGGGGCTGGATCCCAGGACCCTGAGATCATGACCTGAGCCGAAGGCAGAGGCTTAACCCACTGAGCCACCCAGGCACCCCAGCAATAAAGTATTTTCAAATTAAGATTTGTGCATTGTCTTTTTTTTAGACATAGCGCTATTACACACTTAACAGACTGTAGTATCGTGTAAACATAACCTTTATATATATATTTTTGAAATGCAAAAATTCATTTGACTCTCTTTGTTGGGACACTCACTTTATTGCAGGGGTCTAGAACCAAATCCACAATATCTCGAAGTCAGAGTCACCATTACAGTGTGCTGGTGGCCATCTAGAACATGAGGAAAGGAGTATCGGGTGGGGAGCTTCCTGGTCTGGGGGAAATCTGCTACACAGGTGGGTACAAAGAGGACAGTTTAGTGTTCCAGGAACATTGAATGAGTATAGGAACCTCAGTCCTAATTCTGAATAATGTTGGCCCCAAGGTCAACTTGGAGTGTAACAGTGAGGTCTTAAGGTGTAGGTCAAATCCTGGAAGTCAAGCTAGATTACAGTTTCCTCCAGGAATCTTTCCAAGGGTGACTAATGTATGTGGTTAAATCTGGGGGCCGAGGGGAAGGATATGAGTCCAGTAAGGAGACAGGTAAGAACTCAGGGGAGTCTTTTGCCATGGCTTGGGTCGAGGGTGTGGGTTCTTGTCCTAGACAGGTGTCCTCAGAGGGCGAGAAAATAGGATTAATTCTTCTTCCTTGAGGTGCTGCTTAGGCAGATACCTAATCCCAAAATGAAGCCAACATACTAGGCAGGTTCAACCAGAACTTTGGCGCTATTCAAGAACCAGAATCTTCCTCCGCAGATTTGGGACCCACGTAATTTTTGGCTGACAAAGATACCTTCAAGTGAGACCAGAGATCTGGGTCGGGGTCATAGGACTCAGAGATTAAGAGTAGGTCAAGTTCAAATCTTCTGGATACAGGCTATTGCTTCCTGCCATTCAGGGACAGACAGGCTGGAACCTGCATGTGGAGACCATCAATAGATCTGACTGTGAGGAGCTGGGGATGAAAGATAGGGAGGAGGGGCACCTGGGTGGCTCAGTGGGTTAAGCGTCTGCCATCAGCTCAGGTCATGATCCCAGGGTCCTGGGATGGAGCCCCACATCAGGCTCTCTGCTCAGGAACCTGCTTCTCCCTCTTCCTTTGCTTCTCCCCTGCTTGTATTCTCTCTCTGTCCAATAAATAAATAAATTTTTTTTAAAGAAAGATATGGGAGAACAAAATAGGGGCTGACATTCTTGGCTAATATTCACACCAAGAATCATTTTTGAGAGGCATTCTGTCAACTTCTAATTGAGTATCTGCTATCTTCCACATATCAGATTACGTTCTTTAATTCCCTTAATTCTCGTAATAACTTCGTGAGGATAGTTTATGATTTCAATCTGAGAAGACCGAGAGTATAATAATTTATCCAAGATTATGGCAATATTATTGGAACATAAATCCAAATGTTTATGTTTCCATAGGGAAGGTGTATTTTGTTTCCTATTGCTGCTGTAACAAAGTATCACAAATTTAGTGTCTTAAAATGGCACACATTTATTCCCTTATGGTTCTGGAGGTCAGAAGTCTAAAATCAAGGTGTTGGCAGGGTTGGTTCCTCCTGGAGACTAAAGGGCAGAAATCGTCACCTGTTTTTTTTTGGCTTCGAGAGGCCACTTGCATCCCTTGGCTTGTGACCTCTCCTGCATCACTCCAACCTCTTGCTTCGGTCTTCACATCTCCTGCTATTGGTTCTAATCTCCTGCTTCCCTCTTGTAAGGACTTTTGCATTAGACAGAGCCCCCCTTGATAGTCCTCCCATCTCAAGATCTTTAACTTGTCTCATGTGCAGATTCCCTTTGACTGTGTAAGGTAACATGTTTGCAGGTTCTGGGAACTAGGAAGTAGACTTTGGGCAGTGGAAGGGGGACATTATTCTGCCTATAGCAAGGGGGAATGGAGGGAGGGCTTTTGACCTGGGGAGGCAAAGGTGACCAGACAGAAGGGAAACCATGATAGTCCTCTGAGGCTGATGTGGGGCAGGGAGAGGGGGTGGGGACCGGTGTTCCTCTGCATGCAGACACTTCAGTGGAAGATGCCTGAAGGCGAGCAGTTCTCAATAGGAAGTTCCATTGCTAGAGGGGTCTCAGGGCTGCCCGGAAGCTGCCGGGTCTAGAGACAGATGGCCAGACCTGTTCTCTGCAACAGCATCTCGTAGCTAAAGAAGAGGCCATAAAGGTGATGGGCATCCTGTAGAAATGCCCACCTACTCCCCTCGGCTTTCTGGAAACATCTCAGCCAGGATTCTTGTATGACCTCATAGAGTAGGGGAATGGGTTCCCCAGCAGACGGAGATTGAACATCGGGTTGAGGTGACCAGGGGGGATTGAAACAAGATAAGATAGCATCATGTTTAGGAGTTTTTAAAGGAATGTGGCATCGGACCTCAGTATCATGGTTTTAAAGCCTTACCTCTTGGAGTTGCAAACTTTGGCCGGGGCCATGGGAGGTGGAGGGGCCGCCGAGGGCAGAGTACAACACGTTTTCAGCCAGAGTGCCCCAAGCCACCTCTACTGCCAGGACTGAAGACGAAGAACATCCCACTTCCAAATGCTCCTTAGCTCAGCGGCCAGACGGAAACCCAACAACCTGCTGGCGAGTCAGCCTCCTTCGAAGGCCGGTAGTTGTCTGAATGACAATAACCGCATTAATAAGTACATCCAGCAGGGGGGACAAAAAGGTGGTAGGGTATTCCCGAGAGGAAAATTAATTTCTTTTTATAATCGGCCGTAGTTTATTTCACATATTCATGACCCGCCCAGTATGTTTTTTCTTTATGACGAGCCATAAAAATGACAAAATACATTAGCCAAGTTCTTCGTTTCTGCTAAAATGACCATATTCAAAAATAATAACAGAGACTTGTATCAGCGATGCAAAAGATGCATGAAGTAATTGGGGCTTAATTTGTACACAAACTGTCAAGGCAGTTTTCCTCACGGCCTGCATCTTCTGAATTCATTAGTCTCTAATTACGGCCAGTGGGGACCAGCAGTTAGAAGGTTAAAGAGGTTCTGACAGGCCTAATCATTGCTCAGGAAGCTGAAAATGTATGCAAAGTCTCAGCAGATGGGGTGAGAGCAGCTTCTGCCAAGTGATAACTGTTATTCCTTTGCACCTCCAAAGCTGTCATCCTAATAGGCACATTTTAAATTTATTAATGCTCTAGTTACAATGCATACACAGTCTCTAATGGTATGTCATTCTGAGTATATAAACTGAGCAATTAACACATATTACCTGGTAATGGTAAAATTATTTGTTGCCTGTTTGATTGTTTTCTTTTCTTTCTTTCTTTCTTTTTTTTTTTTTTTTTTTTGTTTGGTTGTCTCCTATTCCAATAAGAATTGTCCCAGGAAATCTTCCCTTTGTTAAAACGGAAGCAAAGCTACACCGAAGATGGGTTTCTCTTTTCACTTGGGTATCACCATTGATCTGAACGCCTTCGTCCAGCCTTTCCGTGCTCTGATCTGTCTCGTCCGTCATGGACTTCTGACCTCCAGTGTCAGAATCCAGGAGTTAAAAACCACGTGAGTTGAGAAGCTTCGTTGGACTTTTGGAAAGAGGCAGAGAATTCCCAAGTTGGGATGAAATGCCCCTTCAAAGTGAGAAGAGACCGAAGGTGGTAGTTCTTGTTCGTGACTTTACCCTAAGTCCTAAAAGGAGAGCTGATGCCTACGTTGCAATTTCCGATTCGACAGTCATCAATATCTTACCCTTCTTTGGTGGCCTCCCTGACTTCAATCTTGATTGCTTTAAGGCTAACTAATCACCAGCAAGAAGGGTGTGTGTGTGTGCGTGTGTGTGTGTGTGTGTGTGTGTGTGTGTGTGTTTTAAACAAATGAGGTCTCTTGTCTTTCCTGTGACTATAGCCATGACATGGGAAGAGCCTTTAATTAAATGCAGCACTTAGTGCAACAATTGTTTGCATGTAGGAGGCCACAGAAATGGAGACAGCTGGAATGGATAGTCCCTAAATTGTAGGCTTTGTCAGGACTACAAGATTCATAAGCGGTCCTAATAGCATGATAAGGTGTTAATCTCAGCAACAGAGCAATTATCTGTCCAGTGACTGACCGCCACTCTCTGTAGCCAGTAGCCCGTGGCAGTTAATTGATTTACACTGCATAGAAGTCATATAACACACACAAAAAAATGTCACAGAGACTTTATGTTAATTAAAAACTGAGATTACATTTCCCTACGAGGTTATATGTTTGAGATTTTCATACCACCCAGAAAAGATAGCCAACTATTTGGTAATAAGTTTTCTTTGCCTGAGATCCAATAACCCATCCATTGTGGTTCCTTCGGTAGCTGGAAGGGCCCCAGCTGGGTAACACACTCAAGTTGTGTGACCATGGACAAGTGCCCTCATTGCTCTGAGTCTCCGTGGCTTCATCTCCAAGGTGAGGAGTGGGTTCTAGAACATCTCTGACCTCCAAGATCTTTCTCGGTTCTGAGAGTCTGGACTTCTCTGAGTCTGCGGGCTGTGCAGCCAGGAAAGAATTACACCATTGAGCGGGAGTCATAGTTCGGAACAAGTCAGCCCTTTCATCTTCTACTTCCCATTTTCAACTTAGAGGTTTAATCTGCTTTCTGACCATCCTGTTTATTTATAACTTTTTTTTTATATGTGCACAGTGGATTTTTTCCGGCCCCTTTGCTGTATTTTTGCTATATGATATAGCTATTCATTTCCAAAGATTTAAAAAACCGTCTCAGCATCTCTTTAATGGGAAATCCAATGAAGAGAGTCTAGACAGGCCCGGCGGCGTCTACTTACTCGGTGTGATGTGGCACTGTAGGGAGAAGGGGCCTCCTGGGGGCTCTGTGGATGGCGGATGTGGGGGGGGGGGTCTGTTCATGTGGCCTCACTTATGCCTGTAAGAGTGGACCCCAATTTGTATCCCTGGTTTCCCAGTCTGTGGAGTGGATGCACTGGGCGGACTGTTCCCTCACATCTCTTTCAGCAGCAGCTTTTGATGACTCTCATTCATTTTGAGGAAAAGGAATTTTCTTGAAATTACAGCCTTTGAAGGTATATGAGTTTAGAGAGAGAAAGAGAGGCCCCAAAAGTCGTTTATAGGAGCAGAGTTTGGCTGGGAAAGCCTAGCATTTTGTGGATGGCAAGTCATGGTGTAGCGCCATGAGTTACTCTTCAGTGAAAAGAAAAATAGTGGTTAAGATTAGTAGGCAAAGAAAGCAAAATGGTCGATTCCATTCTCTTGGTCTTGGAATCTACCACCCACTTGCCCATCTTGGGGCTGCCTCTCCCCTACATAAACTCTCCTAGAAGTGGCCTCTGCTTGTAAGGCAAAGGGAGTGTGGCCACAAGGGACTGCTTTTACCCAGAGTCTTAGCTGTCAAGCGTCAGCAGACTTCCAGTGGAGGGTCTCAGGAACACGAAAGGGTCCGGGGAAACTGCTCCCAGCCCCATGCACTTACACTTACTTTGCCCAGTGACACACATGCCAAAGACCCCAGTCATGGAAGGTCCCTGAGCTGTGACCACCTCAGAGTCACATAGGCCCACTGTTAATCTTAGCAGAGAAGAAAATTAAGAGTGTGGAGTAGAAATCTATCCACGTAATTTCCAGACTCAGTTCTGGAGCCTGATTCCTAGAAGCAGCATAGAACCTGGATCCAGCCTGCCTCAGTGCCAGTCCTGGCTCTACCTCATGTCTGTGTATCCATGGGCAGGACCCTTTGCTTTTCCATGCCTCAATCTGAGAATAATTGCACTTTCCCCTAAAGCTGTTCTGAGGACTAAAGGAGTTAATGGATGGAAAGTTCTCAGGAAGTCCTGGTTAAAAGTTCGCTGTGGTTAATTCTGGATCATCTACGAGCAGGCTACGTGTGGGTATGTTGTGCAGTAGCAGAAGGCCCCGTCCATGTTGAACGCTAGTGCTGTTAGCTTGAGAGTCAGTACTTTTTGAACAAGGAGCCCTCCTCTTTCATTTTGTACTGGATTCCCCAAATTCTGTAGCCGGTTCTGTCCACAGGGCTGTGGTGTTAAAATCTGACGTCTGTATACTGTTCACCCCAAAATGGCCAACCTTTGCATTACCTTGTTGAGAAAGGTCAGATTTTCCCTTAAAATAATTTGGCTGACACTTGAGCTAAAGTATATATTTTATGCCCATTCGTGTGGGGCCAGTGATTACTGGTCTTTAGTGATATCATTTGATAGTAATATTGTTCATTTCTATTTATGCTTCAAAGGTAGGATTGAACTTCTATGGTTGCTCAACATTCAAGTGAAGTCAGATCTTAAACTTTAAAAATTAAAATATGATTCTGGGGCACCTGGGTGGCTCAGTCAATTAAGCATCTGACTCTTGATTTTGGCTCAGGTCATGATGTCAGGGTTGTGAGATCCAGCCCTGCCTCTAGCTCCAAGCTCTGTGGGGAGTCTGCTTGGGATTCTCTCTCTGCTTCAGATGAATCAATCTTTTAAAAAATAAAAGAAAAAAATAAAATTAAAGTGTGATTCTGAATTTCTTGTATTGGGGTGCCTGGGTGGCTCAGTCATTAAGCATCTGCCTTTGGCTCAGGTCATGATCCCCAGGGTCCTTGGATGGAGCCCCACATAGGGCTCCTTGCTCTGCGAGAAGCCTGCTCCTCTGTCTCTCACTCCCCCTGCTTGTGTTCTCTCTCTGGTTGTCTTTCTCTCTATCAAATAAATAAATAAATAAATAAATAAATTTCTTGTATTAATTTGTAGTTGTTGTTTTTTTTATAGATTCATCATTTTTTTATCCTAAAGATGGAGATAATATCAGTTCTTTGCATTCTCTAAAGTGCCCTTGATAGTCCTGGCAACTAGTGATTAGTTAGGAAATCATTTTAAAGTTACCCAATAAGATGATTGCTCACCTCATGATGGATGGTGAAGGTATCTGGGTAACAATGAAGTGGATATACAATCAGCCCCTCCTCCCATCACATATGTTGACTGAGCTCAGTTCATGAGCTTTGATTAAAATGTAAAAGCCAAGTTGGGGGTGGAGGGGTGCTGCGGTGAATTTTTGTGGAAGTTGCCAGCAACCATTCCATAGAGAAGAAAGGCTCTTCCTGATAACATTCCACCATTGGCCCTTACTAAATCCCAGCCTATGAGAGATGGAATGTGGAACTCCAGAAATCATTTTCTCTCCGCCTCATTTGCATTTGAGGAGACTGATACCACAAAGGTAGAGTTATCTGAAAGTCACACAGTTCGTTGGTGTTTAACAAGGGGTTCACGGCGTCCTGGGTCATGGGATGGAGGATGGTCCATGCGGTGGGCAGAGTCGCAGGGCACAGACGGGTTACCCTGGGCAACCCAGTGATGATGGGCCAGAAGCAGTATGCAGAACTGGCATTAGCTATTTCATAGAACAATGACAAGGACATCTCAGTCCCAACTGAGTTTCCATCTCACACTGGGGAGAGGCTTGAGATTTCTTCAGCTCATATTTTCTCCCTCCCAGCTCTCATCTTCAATTCAGCCACACGTTTTGTGGGAGACTGCACTCTAAGTGTGGCTTCAGATCTTTCTGTATTAACATTTAGACCAGCAGCCTTCGCACATGATATCGGAGTATCGGCAGTCTTTGTTTCCAGCACTGTGAAAGGTAAGTCCTGTCTAGCTGTGAGGAGGGGACCTGGGGGTGATCCCTGGAAGCATTTGATGATTCCAAAGGAAGGGTGGCATGGAAGTCAAGCATATTATTGATGCTTCAGAGCCTTGACTATAACCCAGGAGTCTTACCTCCCCAGATGCCCAGCAACTCCTTTTGAAATTGGCTCCATTTATCTTTTTACTTGTTCTCTTACTTGGAGAGACATCCCCCCAACCCCCTTCCCTTACTCCTTCTCTGGTCTGGCACTGCCTGGAGGGGGCAGAGGACTGCTGGGAGCAGGGCCCAGTGTCTCCTGTCCGTTATCCCCTTGAAAAAGGCAGCAGGCCCACAGGCAGCCTGTTTGTACCACTCCCAACAGAGCAAGATGTGGGCAACAAAACACATGGTGGGGGGTGGTTTCCCGATTTCTTGGCAGAGTAGATGCTGTGATTTTTTTTTTCCCAGAAGGCACATATCTTTAGGTGCCACCTGTCAGGTGAGGGGGTTGAGAACCTGGGCATCTGGGCTCCATTTACCAGATGGAGTTGAGCTAACAAGTGAGGTCAGGGCAGGGGGAGGGGTGGGTAGGTCAGTTGCTGCAGAGATTCGGTTGCTCACTTGAGGGTGTGAGGCAGACACAGCCCTACAACTGGGCTGGGAGAGAGGGTCTGCCATGAGGGAGGCAAAGGGCTCTCACAGGATCAGTGAGGGAACAGAGCCTTATGGTATGACTTGATGACAGGTTTTGGTGCAATCGTATTCCATTAGTAGGCATGGGGATCCAAGAACTTTCTCACTGCCACCTTGGATGTCCCTAGTGTTTGTTGACCTTGTGCTTATAGCGTTCTTCAGAGCTTTGAGAAATCAGAGCTAAATCTTGACAGGAGTGAGGTGCCCCCTCACCTCAAGCTCAAAGCTGATGTTGGGTGGGTAGTGGCTCCTGAGGGTCCTTTTCCAAAGCTAAAATCTCAGAGATATTTGGCCTTTCCTCTAACCAGCTGTATAAACTTTGAAGCTACTTTAGTCCGTTTTGTACCTCAGTTTCCTCAACTAAATATGATGATGAATTTCATACCCGCCTCACAGAGCTGTTATGTCATCTAGACATAAAGTAATGTATGTAAAAGAGCTTAGAATAGTGCTTGGTGCTCCATAAGATAATAAAGAAAGTCTGTGATTGTTTTTGTCATTATTGTCATGCGTGTGTGTGTGTGTGTGTGTGTGTGTGTGTGTGGTTGTAATAACCAGCATCAGAGATGCCATAGTTCCTGCATGAAAAACAAAGTCTTAATGCTTTGGATAGACAGAATGGAAGGAGAGAAATTGGCCCCTTGCTCTGGAATTCTCCATCCTGATAGGAAAGGTTATCATACTTAAGGAAAGTGTTCCTAGAATGACAAACTCATTCAGAAGCACACTCCTAGTCCGATATCATTCTTAAACTGTTGGCCCCGTTGGTCATTCATCAAGTGTCCTTTGGGCTCTCACAGGGTATAGAGCTAAGGGTCTTGTACATTCATTCACCAATTCATTCATTCATTTAACAAATATTTATTGAGTGTCTATTATGTGCCAGGCACTAAGATAGAGCACTGAGCTAGACAACAAAAATGCTTGCCTTCAGAGAATTTATATATTTTTTTATTTTTTTAAAGATTTTATTTATTTATTTGACAGACAAAGATCACAAGTAGGCAGGGAGGCAGGCAGAGAGAGAGGGGGAAGCAGGCTCCCTGCTGAGCAGAGAGCCCAATGCGGGTCCAGGTCCTGGGATCATGACCTGAGACGAAGGCAGAGGCTTTAACCCACTGAGCCACCCAGGCACCCTGCCTTCAGAGAATTTAGATTCTAGTTGAAAGACAGACAGTAAACACACGTGCAATTACTATGGTGTGGCAAGTATATGATATAAAGCAGGACGAAGGGATAAGTATTACCTGAGAATGGGGTGGTCTGGGAAAGCCTTTCCAGAGGGGCAATATGTGAACAGACCTGGGGATGAGCAGAGCGAGAGTGTTAGAGCCGAGGCAATGGGACTTACGAAGGCCATGGGGTACATCGGAGTGAAAAAGGCAGAGGAGATGAAGGTCGAGCCAGGCAGGGGCCAGAAAATAGGGCGGGGAGTTTAGATTTTGTTCTGGGTATGACGGGAAGACACTGGAGGACTTGGAGAGGAGACGGTGGCATGATATGACCAATAGTTTGGAAAGATCACAGTGACTTCTGTCCAGAGAATAGATGACAGGATTATAGGTGGCCCCAGAGGCAGAGCAGAAGCGAGGATGTATGCCATTACACTAATCTGGGCGACAGCCCCAGGAGGTCCGAGTGGGATGTGAGAAGAGAGGTAGCACTAACGGGCTGTCTTCTGCAGCACGAGGGAGAGAGAGAGAGAGAGAACAGAGACAGCGATGGTCTTGATCCACACAATTGGAAGAGTGACATTGTCCTGAGCAGAGAAGGGGAAAATGGGAGAGGAGCCCACGTGGCAAGGAAGGCAGATCCCTGCTCTGAATCCCTCGTGTTCAAGATGCTGACTAGACACGGAGGTGGACGTGTCCAGTAGACAGCCAGATAGGTGAGTCTGGAGCCCGAGGAGGTCAGGGAGTGGAGGCACAGATCTGGGAGTTAGCAAGGACGTAGCATTGGGCACAGCCATTGAGACAGCCATTTCATAGGTGAAAAGATTGAATATCCCGTTTCTTATGATTCCACCTGATCTTTAAATCCATCAGTGAGAGAGATCGAGTAATAGAGAAGAGGTCCAAAGGACCAAGCCCCGAGTTACTCCATCTGTTAGGAATCAGGAAGAGGAGGAAGACCCAGCCAAGGAGTGTCCTAGAGGAAACCAGGAGATTGTGGCCCCTGGAAACCAAATAGAGAATGGGCTTCAGAGTTAGTCAGAGTATATATTGTGTTGGATGCTCCTGAGGGGTCCGGGGAGGGCAGTGAGGGGATGATGAGACTCCGGCCGCTGAGTCCCCTAGGGAAAGCTCCCGACTTCGGGGCACCATCAGATCCCCTTCCTGCAGGCAGCAGTTAGTTCGCCGGTCCCAGAAGGCAGCCTCGATGTTTCAGTTTGGGAGGATGACAATTCGTTAGGAGTAATGTGGGAAACAGAGGCAGAAGAAAAAGGATTACATTTCCTCACTGCCTACAGCCCACTGACAAGTCCTTGAAATAGGTGAGTGACATTCTTCTAGGGACTCAGCTGCCTCGATGTCCATTCTTTGCTACGTGCAAAAGGCAATCTTAGCTCAACCCTCAGGACCCTATAAATCTACTTTAACATATCAAAATCCCTTTGGAAATTTCCTTTATCTCTACCCCCTGCCCCCTGAGATATATGTTGGCAATCATCCCCCAACCATATGCCCCATGGATATACATCTGAAGGGTCTTATGACTGAGTTTTTAAGAAACAGTAATAAATGACCTTTCCAACAATAGCTAGCCCCCTCAGGATCTTAGAAACCTTGTTTCCAGAATACCTGGGAGGCTTCCACTCTCTCCACCCCCCTCCCAACTTTAAAGTATATAATCAGCCACTCCTCCTGACCCCAGGGAAGCTCTTTCTGCCCACGGGTCTTGTCCCCCTTGCTTTAATAAAACCACCTTTTTGCAGCAAAGACATTTCAGGAATTCTTTCTTGGCCATCGGCTCCAAACCCTAACGTCTTTCCTACATCAAGGAGCCTATCATGAAGAGACTCTCCTGGAGAGACACTGAGGGCTATTGTCCTATTTTTGCTAAATGACAGTGTTAACATGAGCGGAATTCTCCATGGAGGGCCACCTGTCCCCAGCTCCTTGCTTTGAGGGCGGCGGCTTCCCTCTATTCCCGCCCAGGCCAGTCTCCTAGGAAGCCGCTGTCCCCCCCCCCCCCCCCCCCCCCCCCCGCCGCCCCGAAGTAGCAGGCATGTATTTCCTGTTCCTGGTCATTTCGCCTCCTGGGGGTGAGTGATAAAGACAATGAGATCTGAGTGGCCCCAGGAACTGTGGGGGAGTGTCTGGGGACCAGGATCGAGGAGAGGAGCGGGAAGGGCAAGATGTCTTCACGAGAGAGCAAGGTGCCGGTGGTTGGCTAGGTTGCGTGTGTATGTGGGGGAAAGAGATTCCAAGGAAGAGGGAGGGAAAATAAAGGCTGGAACCTAGAGCCAGTCTCGAATGTTTTTACATAACAGGCAGCAGATTTCCCGGCAAGTGTGTGATTTTGCCACACTAACACTCCACAGTTAGCACAAACAAGGAATATTACTGTCGGGTGCTTTGGATAAAAGAGTAACAGTGTTTTCTCTGCAGTGTCTGTTTCTCTCTGGGCTTCCTTAGGGTGAAGGAGGGCTGGAACTCATGTGCCTGCTTCCCCTCACACTCAGGGGGTCCTCCCTTGTCGCTGCTTTGTGTCCTCCGTGCGTCCGTCCGTCATTCCTCAGGCATGGATGGAGCCCAGCGTGTGCCCAGCGCTGAGCTGGACGGCATGGGACCCAGAGAGGGAAAAAGTCCCAGGGAGCAGGTGACAGAGACAAATGGAGGTCAAGAAGGACAGCTGGGATGCCTGAGTGGCTCAATGGGTTAAGCCTCTACCTTCGGCTCAGGTCATGATCTCAGGGTCCTGGGATCAAGCCCCCCATCGGGCTCTCTGCTCAGCAGGGAGCCTGCTTCCTCCCCTCTCTCTGCCTGCCTCTCTGCCTGCTTGTGATCTCTCTCTCTCTCTCTGTGACAAATAAATAAATAAAATATTTTTAAAAAAAGATGTAGAAATTCTGCCCTACAGAAGAATTAAGTGACTATTAAAAAAAAAAAAAAAAAGGACAGCTGACTACGAAGGGAAAATTAAAGGGGGAGTATTTTGGAGGGAAAAGTTAGAGCAAGATTGACCTGTGTTCCCTGTTTCTGCAGCCTTTTTCCCCATTGTGGTGCCCCTTCTGTCTATGGGGGAATCTCAGGTGCTTGGGCCAAAGAGGAAGCCTAGGGATGAAGATGGTGGGCCTGAAGAGAATTATGGAGGGGCCAAAATACTTATTTCAGGGGAGAGGGCTTGGGAGGTGGGGTTTTCAAAGTCTGCCAGTTCCCATTAGGCAGGTAGCTGGCGACACGCCTTCAGTAGAAGGTGGCTCTCTGGACTAGTTTGCTCTCACCCCAAAACACATTGAGGGATTCAGGTTTCCCAAGGAAGGGCCAAGCATGACTCCCCTCCCCTCGGCCTTGAGGGACCCTTGCTCCCGTGCTACTGCTTGTGGAAATGTTAGAGTTCCGCTCTCAGAGCACATTCCCCAAGACGCAAGAGCCCGAGAATGCCCGTGGGCTTCTGCCAGTCAGAAATTTGGTTTCATGTGTCTCGTTGGCCACAGCCACGTATGGGAGGGAGGTGGCCTGGGCAAAATGACAGACTTCATGGAGGCTCTCTGATGAAGCCCAGGCCCCCAACCACAGGCACATAAGCCATGCTGTCCTTGATGACACAGTCGTGCATACCCCACTGGGAGCCTCTGCCAAATTCTAAAAGGGAGGAGAGAGAGGGAGAGAATGAGAGAGAATAGAGAGGTCCACCGCCGCTCATCTGTAGGGTCTCTACTTCGTGCCATTTATTTCCCTTCTGAGATTTGCTCTCGTTTTTCCCCCAGGGAGACCGGGGAACAGTCCTAAGGCAGACTTTTTCCAGGAAGAGGCCAGAGTCCCTCCACCCAACCAGGACGTCTGTTGGAGGCCGGCTCAGGTTCGGATACACTTACAGAAAGGCAGGGAGGGCGGAGGAGTCGGAGGATGCCGGGCATCCCTGGGCGGGGGTCTAACCATCCTTGCCTACATCAGTGCTGTCTGCTGATGCTTTTTTTGTACAGACCGCATCAACTTCAAGCCAGTCGTCCGAACCCCCTTGGCATATTGACCAAACTGCCTGCCTTCCCTACCATTAATCAGGGTCTGCTAATTAGGGAACAAACAGTTGCTTATCTACCAACACCCGACCCCACGGCAGCTAAATGAATCACTCTGACTAAAAAACAATTTGTTTATCAAATCCTATTTGCGTCTCTTTTATATCTCCATTTCGTCTAGATGTGATGACTCCAAAGGGTAAGGTATTAGTATAGGAGCTTCCACCTTGAGGAGCACAGGGCTTGGCTCTATTTCTGGGCTGAGACAACAGCAGCGCTGATGCTAATAATTCTTCACTTCAAGGAGCATGTTCTACGTGCCAGGCCCCGTGCTCAGCGCCTTGCTTCCATCATCTCATTGAATTCTCACAAAAATCCCTTGAAAGTAAATATTCTTATCTTCATTTGCATTTAAGGAAACTAACAGTCAAAAAAGTTTGAGTCCATTCACTGAGGTCACACAGGTGGTGTATGAATCCCATGTCCTCTTAGTCCAGAGGTTCTCACAGTGTGGCCTGTGAACCATTGACATCCGAAGAACCTGGGCACTTTTTCACCTTCCGATCCCAGGACCCTGTCTTAGGCCCAGGGAATGGGAATCCCTGGGGGTGGTCTCAAAATTTGGTGTCTAGATGAGTCTCCTGGGGAATCTGCATTTGAAAACACATTCCCCAGGAGACTCATCTAGACACCAAATTTTGAGAATCATGATCTCTGGCCTTTGCTTTAAACAGTGTCCTCTCTGATGGCAGTGGCCAAGGAGTCAGACGTAGGGGAGGGAGTGTGTGTGGCTAACCCTAGCAGCAGACCTGGACTCCGCCAGCTAAGGGGAAAACTGGAGTCAGACTTGTGTTGTATTTTTGATTGAGTTTATGCTCTTTATTTAATCTCTCTTGACTTCTGTTTCCTCATTTGTCAGCCAGGAGTGATACTCTTCTAGGCGTATGTGAGGATCAAAGGAGACGATGTACAGAAAGTAGAAGAAAATAGTAGACGTCGAAAGCTCCCTACAAATGCCTGGGATGTTATTCATGGGCTTGAGTGGAGCCTGGGGAGGCAACTAGGGTGCCGGGCACAGTGCTGGGTGCTTTGTGTAGAGACGGGGCAGGGGGAGAGCAAAGAACTCTCTAGGAGCTAGAAATCTTGGGGATCCGTCCAACCTTCGATCCTTCAAAAGAAATCACTCCTTTTCGGCCAAGGAGGCACACTTTCTATCTGGTGCTGGCCCTCACTTACAAGCTGTTTTGCATGGGACCTAAGTGTGCTTGCTGCCTCAGTTTCCCCATCTGTTCAGCGGAGACAAAAGTGCCCGCTCTTCCATGGCCATGCTTGCTGTTGAGCCATAATGATTCCACATTCCCTGCGTGCCAGGATCATTGTCATCCGTTTAATGCTCACAATAGCATTAGGAAGTCTGTATCTCAGACCCATTTTAGAGCCGTGGCAACAGACCCAGGGAGCTCGAGTTGTCTGCCCCAGAGAGTCAGTGGCGGAACTCCAGGACTCGCACACTCACCCTCCGCACCAACCGCACTCCCAGGAGAGGCGCCCGGAAAGGGTTGGGACTGCTCTGAGCTGTTCTGAAGCCTCTGAAGGAACATCCGTGTTTGAAGCAAACTCCTTTCCCCTGCCCCTCTCCGGTGCGGCCCAAGTTATTCAATTAGCGAGCGGAGTAATTGGCGGTGGAGAATGCCTCTAGCAGTGGTAATTACCTCCAGCGCCTTGTTGGAATAGTCAAGCTACATTTCAGTTTCTGCTGTAAAACCTTAATTATAATATAAACAGCTGCCCTTCAGCCCTCTGGGGCAGCCTCCCCCCTCCCCTCCCCTCCCTTCTCTGGCCTGGGAATGGTGCCCGTCTGGGGAGTGGTCAGGGAGGGCCAGGAGTGGGAAGGGGCCTTCGGGAGGAGGGGAGCTAACACCTGCGTGTGTGATGGCATTATCTGCAAGACTAAGCCACGACGGGTCCCTGCTGGAGCCTCATCTTCACGCACGAAGCCAAAGACACATCCCCACCTCTGCGTCCCTCACTGAGACTCTCTTCCGGACATGGGGCTCCAGAAGTGTGCGGAGGGCCTAGCGCCATTTGGCTTGGATAGGGTTTAGCAGGACACGGTGGAGTCTCGAGGTGGTATTTCTTTCTGTTTAATCTCCTACAAGGGCAAGAGCAGTCTTCCCTTCCAGCTTCTGAGCATGGCCACGGACAGAGCCATAGCAAGTGCCCAGAGTTCGCTAGGTACTGTGCAGCTTGGCGCGGTCAAAAGTGATCCCCGATTTAAACTGCACAGGGGGATTAACGTCCCTATTTGGCTGTGGAGGAAAATGAACCTTTGAAAATTTAATCAGAGATAAGTCTCGAAATGCAAATAACCCTGTGGAATACTTAAGTCCAGGTAGGCTGATGGAAATGAGGTATTTTTGCTCAGGAAGAGAGAGGCAGGGGGAGGGGGCGGTCACCACAGGGCATCTGAGGGGTCCCAGGACCTGGGGGTTGCTGAGGGGAGAAGGGCACGGTAACAAGAGAGGCCGAAGATGCTGCTCTGCTGGGCTCACAGGTTTGCCCACGACAGGTCCTGGTGTCCCGCAGGAGGATGACTGGCCTTAGGGCCTACCCTGACAGGCCTAGGACAGCTTGACAGGGTGAGGAGTCAATGAGGTGAGGCAGGGTCATCTGATGGGCCCAACAGGCTCCTCAGTTTTTGTGGGCCAGATGGAACCATGTGAGTCCTAAATGGTCCTCCAAATGCAGCCAACAAGACAATCCCCTGAAGAGCAGGGATAATTATTTGAACTTTTATTTTTATTTCATTCCTTCTTTGACATTTCTGGTTTCCACATGTTTTATAACGGGCATAGACACAATAGGACATTTATCCCAGTTAGGCACAACTCAGTGTGTATGTATATCTATGGGACATACACTACCGTGCTCAGAGAGGTTTTACAACTTGAGGGGTATGGCCCCAAAATTTGAAATCTACTGGGCTGGATGCTAACATGATCCCCTGGGTTTCTAGCTCTAGGAAAACCCATGCTCAAGGGGTAATGACTTACTGGTATGTTGATGCCTTAAAGCAGCAATAATGATTACTCACGCAGTACCTCTTATTTAATCCCGCGGGAGCAAGGCGATGTGTCCAGAGCACGAAGCGGGACTACCTGGGTTCAAATCCCTGCTCAGTCATCTGCTGTGTGACTTGGGGTAAGTTACTCAGCCTTTCTGTGCCTCAGTGTCTTCATGTGTAGAATGCAGCTCACGGAGTCTGGCCTATAGCATAGGGTAGCTGTGAGGATTACATGAGGGAGCGATCAGAAAGCGCTTCTGACCGTGCTTGACCCTGAGTAACCATCCGGTAAGAGTTTGTGAAGCGGGGGAAGGAAGAAGGAAATGGAGAGTCAGGGAGGTGAGTGCTGGAGCTGACATCCTAGGCCCCTGTGGAGGATTCTAAAGCCCTTGTATGGGGGCCCACAGTGGAAACTTTTCTAAGGTTTTACCAACAACCGGATGGAGTTGGGAAGATGTATTTACTTCTGCTTCTGAGAATGTCAGACTCTGCTCTGAGCTGCGCCTGCCCTTTCTATTCCCTCAGCCAGTGCAGAGGAAGGACAATGGCACCTTTGGGTGCTGTCCTCTCCTGGGGAAGGCGTCCCTCAAGCTGGCCCTTACTGCCGTCAACCCCCATGGGTGTGCCGCTGCATCTCCCTACGCTCCTCCCCAAACCTCTCCAGTGTCTTTGCTCTGAGAGGAGGATTCTAGAACCTTCTGGAACAGCAGACAAGTAGGAGTGTTACAGAAAGGAAAGTGCTGCAAAGGAGTCAGCAAAGAGTGTGCACCTGGGGGATGACGGCCCGGCCGGGTGGAGGGCCTGGTCTGGAGCTCACATCAGTGCCTCTTCCTTCCTCCGCCGTTCCTTCCTGGTCCTTGGTATCATGGCCACATGGTCTATTTCTGTATAAAATCCAGGAGCAGGATATCTTTGCTCTAAAGACCTTGAACAATCTGGGGAGGTTTTAGCGATTTACTGGGCATCTCAGGTTGTTCTGACCCTGGCCTCTTGCCCTGACAGCAGCTTCTGGCTGAGTCTGAGCTTCATTCAATCTGTAAAGGGCTTCAGATCCAGCGCTTGGAGGAGGGGAGAGGAGGAGACTGCGGTGAGCCGGGGCACCTTTGCTCCAGAGACCTAGAAACAAACTTGCTGGTCACGGGCCGGTTCTGCAGCCCCCGGGCACCCACCTGCTTGGGGACTGGCGGTCCATCTATCACTCTATCTCCCATAAACACAGGAGAAGAGTCCTTGCCTCCCTCCCCCTGAAGAGCACAGCCTCCGGGGGGCTAAGGGTGTTTAGTGTTAGCAGCCATCAGAAAGTAACAGTAAGTGCAGTTTGCAGAAACAAAGGGAAACTTTTAGAGAAACGATGCACTTGAAACTGAAGTCTCGCATTAGGATTTAGATTCAACTCCTTGAGTGGCTTTTTGTAGTTTTTAGTTTGTGTTAATCTGACTGCAACTTTTTCTTCTCCATCCACTTCTAGGAAGGCTTTCATGCAGAGGGGAAGGAGGCAGCCCCTGCTTGCTCGGTGTGGGGCGGGCTCGCCAGCTTCATCCCGTCCATTATCTCTGGCGGCTGATGGGACGGACGAGAGAACCCTCTCAGGAGACGGTGAAAATGGTGTTTTAAGAAATCCTCAGCCAATAAAAAGTTACTCACAGACTTATAAAGCCTCTCTCCATGTCAGTTTTCTTAACCTCCGGATCTCAACTGTCCAATTATAGGTTTACAAACCCTCAGGGACTCCCGTCTTAAGTAAATGGAAGAGGAATGGTCACATTCGGTGTGAGCGAAGATCCCCAAGGCTAGTAGTAGGAAAAGGAGCTAGCTATTA
>ML109842.1:28637-42387 GCA_003697995.1 Taxidea taxus jeffersonii | reverse complement strand
TATTAGTAATATGTAATACACGTGTAATATATAGATTTGGTTGAGCTTACAGAACAAGGTCATGATTAAGAAACACTACTTTAAAGGCCATTGAGAAGACCAAGTAGTCTTCTTTCTGAGAAGTCAAAACAAATCAGTAGTCTTAAAGATTGTTTTGGTAACATCTGAGCAAGGAACAGCAGAATATTGACCATGAGTAGTCAATAAACAAAAGCTCACTGACGGAAGGGCACAGGAAGGAACAAGCACGGAGCAGCAACTGAACACCATTTCCGAGCTATCTACATTTAAGCTAAGAATCCAAAGTTAAGAGGCAAGCAAAGCTGAGAGGAAGAGAGAAGGAAAGCCAAGAATCCTGTGCTTGATCTAACCAAGGACAAACCACTCTCTCTAGACAAAGGCCACTGCAATACACATGTTATGTGGGACAAAGGTAACAACTCAAGCCACACCCTTCCTAACCTAGAAGGACTCTGAACAAATCTTTTCACTGCCTCAGCTAGAGAAGCCTGCCCAGCCATATCCAGAGTCTGAAATTACAGCCGTTTGTGGGGAAAGAGACCCAGGGACAAATTCACTAATCACTAGTCACTAGTGTCCACACACAAGACAACTGTGTGTCTCAACCTAAGTTGCAGTCTATTCTTGGAGGCCCACTGTTTTTACCTCATGAAAAAGGTTTAACTGAACTCTGGTCTGTTGGGAGAATATCTGCTATCATCTCTTTAGGAGTTCCAGGAACTTGGAAAAGTTTACAAAGGTCTGCATACTTCACAACAGCTCTCTTACCCGTAGGAAGAAGACAGTGAAGAGGTTCAGGTGAGGTAGCCAAGAAGAATCCCTTATCTCCAAACAGCACAGCAAGATGCCAGCTAGGATCAGAGCAGGAGGAAAAGTAATCACAGTGAAAGGATAGTAACTATGCCAAGAGCTTTTACATATCTTCTAAAAAAAAAAAAAAAATCCTGGGATGGGATGGTATCGGGACTATTTTACAGGTGGCAAAACATGCCTGGGAAACAGAATTTGCTCAAGGTAAGAGATGGAGACAGGATTCGGTGCCAAAAGAGCAAATCCCATTTATGCTTCTCAATGGAAAAGCTACTTAGAACACTACTTCTGGTATAGTAAAGACATCAACTAGCAGGTGGCCCTTCAAAAAGCCCCTTAGCAACGAACTACAGTGGAGTATCTTTCAGGAACGAAGAGATCCTCCCATGACTTTTTTTTTTTTTTTTTTTAATTTGACAGACAGAGATCACAAGTAGGCAGAGAGGCAGGCGGAGAGAGATGGGGGAGCAGGCTCCCTGAAGAGCGGAGAGCCCGATGCGGGGCTCGATCCCAGGACCCTGGGATCATGACCTGAGCCGAAGGCAGAGGCTTTAACCCACTGAGCCACCCAGGTGCCCCCTCCCATGACTTTTTCATGTTAAACTTAGATAAGCCTAACTGGTTTTAATCTAATGATAAGATATCTAAACTTTAATGAAGACTCCTTGCTTGTCTTCTAGACAGTTCACTGAGTAGAATCCCAAGTCATCTTCATGAGTGTCAGTAATTCTATCATAATGCAGCCCCTCTGGGACTCCCAAGATGGGAAGAAACATTTAGTGTTTTTCACCGGGTTTTCTTTCTCCAAGCCAAGGACTTGGCTTCAGGCCTTTTGCTATCCAAATATCCATGAACCAGGCCAAAGAAACACCAGAGTTGACTTAGTAAGACCTCAGGCCCTTCTAAAAGCTGGCTATGGAAAGTGTGGTCTGCAGTTCAGCAGCATTGGCTTCATGTGAGAGCCTGTGAGAAATGCAAGAATCCCGGGCCTTGCCCCAGAACCCACTAAATCAATCTGCATTTTATTTTATTTTTATTTTTAAAATTTTTATTTATTTGACAGAGATCACAAGTAGGCAGAGAGAGAGAAGGGGAAGCAGACTCCCTGCTGAGCAGAGAGCCCAATGCGGAGCTTGATCCCAAGACCCTGAGATCATGACCTGAGCCGAAGGCAGAGGCTTTAACCCATTGAGCCACCTAGGCGCCCCTGAATCAATCTGCGTTTTAACAAGATTCGCACATTAAACTGTGAGAAGTTCAAATAATAGAGAAGAGACCCTTCCCTGGGCCCAGAGATTACTTTGCTGGGCTTTATGATCTCTCCCAGCTCCCAATCTCCAAAGATAGAGCAATAAAAGCAAATAATAGCATTTCAAAGGGCAGTTTTCAAACTAATATGTACCAAATAATAATAAAGTACATAAAGATAAGAATATTAAGTTATCACAGAAACAGTCTCCTCCCAGTTTTATTATTCTTATTTCTGCCTACCAAAACTGCTCCCCTCCTAGACCTTTAACCTTCTATGTGCTTTATTTTCACTCCCCAAGATAGCTTGACAGGATCAAAATCATCCTTGACCCTTAATTGCAGAGAAGACAGGATAGGGAATTAGGACATCCTAGCACATGAACACAGTAAATGTATAGTTCTCAGAGGAATTCTACATATATGGCTTTGTGAGTCATTTATTCATTTGAATATCTCCATTATATCTCAATAAAATGAAGAAAATTATCATATTCCAGATGCAAATACAACAATGAATAAAATGGTCTCTACCTTCCAGAAGTTGATACTGTCCAGAGCTCAGGAGGGCACTAAGGAGAAAGGAAGTGAGGTACCTTCATCAGATAGAGAATATAAGACAAAGTCAAACCTGAAAGAGGACTAGCAGATAAACAAAAAGACCCCAAAGAGAACAAAAGTATGGCAAATGGAGATAGCCCATAGCTAAGCCAACTTCATTAGACCTGAGCAAAAGGGCTGGCATCAGCTCAAAGCAGTTAGCTCTTCATCTTCCCTGGAAATGGGGAAGGAGAAAATGATGGACCTACATGCCAGTGGCTTGGTAGAAGGTAACCCTGTGAATCAAGTAAGAAAACACAATCTCCATTTACCAATGGGTAAGTTCAGTAAGACTGATCTGCCAAGGTCATACAACCAGGTAACAGCCAAGTCTATCCAATGCTCTTTACAAAATCCAAGCCAAAGGTCTAAGAATCGTTAGACGAATAATATGTATGGATCCAGAAATACAGAGTTAAGAGACCAAGCTTCTTATCTCCTTCCTGCCACTGGCTAACCATGTGACTTTAAAAAGATCCCTTATATCATCTGGGTCTATCAACGCCAGAGGATTGGGCTATGTGGTATCTGGACCCTTCCTGCTTTAACAATTTATGGTTCCAGATTGTCAGCTTCAAACTGCACTTGGGCCAGAGTAGAAGGCCTACTCCCCAGCAATCAAATAGCAGAGAAGCCCCCAATCTTTTCTTGTTAGTCATTAGCCAGCTTGATACAAGAGAACCCCAAACACATGTCAAATGCTCAGGTTTCATAATGGCCCTGGGAGGAAAAAGACAGTAACATCTCAAATAAACAAAAACTGGCATTTGCCCTCAACAACCTGGAAATACCCTGGTTCTAGACTGTTTGGAATGCTAACAAGTATTCCATTTCCAGAGCAATTTATTTTTTGCCTGCTTCCAAAACGGATTTAAGGGCTTGTGCTACTACAGTAAAACCCCAACCCATTCAAGCAACAACAAAAAGACCAAGGCAAAATTTCCAAAGGGGTTTAGGGAGCGGAGTGAGAGGGCAGGCACAAAAACTGAACTAAAGAAAACTCATCTGATTTAAGCTCAGATGTTAGTACTAAGACTGCTGAGGAAGTGGGAAGTGCAATAGGGTTTATAACCGCTTGCCGATTAAGCACAATGGATAATTAGAAGAGAAAAACTTCTGTTGCATGGGTCTTTGCAAACACAGGGACACAGAAAACACAACTACCTCACAACATAATCGTCTCTTATACTGACCCCTAAGAAAAAGTGAAGGCCTAATGTTCTCACGAGAGTGAGCTGTGGAGCGGGAGGTGCGGTGGCTAACATGCCACCCTCCCAATTTGAATGCTCACCCTTCAGAGCTCAACTTGAACATCAAGTGCATCGTAAATCCTTTCTGGACACCATCCTCAGGCACCTTCCCCTCAGGATGAGATGCTCTCATCTCCAGACTCCAAGATCACACCTCATGGACTTGCCACTTACTGCCGGTCTCCTCCACTAGGGCTGGCAGTCAGTTTCGGGCCAGGCAGGCGGCCTCCTTGTCTTCCTTCCCTGCGGCCTGGCACACGGTTGACTCAGAATTGTCAACAGAAGTGGCCGAACAGTACTTTTCTCGAAGGGCCTCTCTCCAACAGAGGCTCCTCTTATAACTCATGCGGGGTCCAGCTCCTCGGAAATCTCCGCTCCTGCTCCCAGGCAGAGCGGCACGTGGCCTCACAGTTCCGGGACAGACATGCCACGGCCCAGCTGAAGCTATGGCCTGCTCCTGCAGCCTCAGAGGTCCATTCCTGCCAGCCACAAAGGCCTGACACTTTCCCAGATGCCTCTGGGCTGGGTTCCATTAATTCCATGGAAATACATAATACACCAGGGTCCAGCTTTCCCTACCTGAGGACAAGCCCAGTTACTGACTTTGGGCTAGAGCAGGACCACACACTCGTTTCAGATGCTTGATAGCAACTCCTGATGAGGAATCCATCCTTCAGTGACGCTGCTCAACACTCCCAAGGAGAAGCAAAGGAAAACAGAAAGCTCTGCAGAAGAAAAAACCCCTGGATAGCCAAAGCCACAGAAAAGCTCTCTTCTACCCTCTGGAGAGACAGAGGGCACAAGGCTTGGGGTAAGATTGAGAATTCCATTTTTGGCATTGCCTCTAATTTTGTGACTCCATAAAATCCTTCGCCTCCAATACTATTGTGGGTAGCCCGGCAGATCCCACACCCGCCCACTGAACCTTCTCCAGGTCCGTCCTCACACTTCCACTCACAAGTCCTGTGAGCTGTCCCACCCCCTGAAACCCATTCATGTCAGCCAACGGCTTCGTGGACTGCAGAGTTCTTCCACACACTGCATTTCCCTTGCTGCCTCTGTCTCTGAACGCTGTCCCCAAGAGAGCCGTGTCACCATGTACTCATGCCACGTTCACGGCTGAGGAATGGGGCGCAGGGCATTGCTTACTCCCTCCCTGGGCCAAGTGTAGTTAGCAGCTGCAGTAACATCCTCCACTATGCTCTGTGTCTTTGTGTCCCCCCTAATTTCTCAGGTTCACATCCTACCGCCCACTTGACACTATCAAGAGGTGGGGTCTTTGGGACATAATTCGGCCACAAGGGTAGAACTCCTAGGAACGGGCTGGTGCCCTTCTGGCACGTGAGGGCACAAACACAAGCTAAAGCCTGGCAGAGAACCTTCATCTAACCGTGCAGGCATCCTGACCTCAGACTTCCAGCCTCCAGAACAGAGAGAAAGCAATGTCTCTTGTTTATAAAATCACCTAGTCCTTGGTCTGTGCTATGTTGCTATAGTGGGCCAAATGGACTAAAGCATCCTCTTGAAGACCTATGTCCAGTCAACTTCTTCCCCCTCCTTTTCTCAATTCCTCAATCATTTCTGCACCTGCTTTGGCCAAATCTGTATCCCTCCAACGTTCTGCTCTACTGCTCCTCAATCTGGTCTTCACCTGCATCCACAGACTAGATCATTCCCCAGCTGTTACACCGAAACTCTAACTCCAGGGCCTCCTTCCCGATCTCGGGCCATGGAGTCAGTGGTTTCAGCTGTACACAGAAGACTCCCCAGTGAATCTGTTCATCATCTGCTCTTGATGCTTTGAAAACTCAGTCCTGAGTCCCCCTGCAAACCTGCTATGCTCCAGCGCTGAGCCTCGCTGTGAAGCCTTCCCACTGTCCTAACCCCACCCGCCAGTTTACACCTGTCTCCCCCCTCTCCCTTGTAAGGTCTGGGAGCCTGAAGGCCACGTCTTCCTTGTCCGCTGTCAGACTGTGGGCCACTCACTACACAAGGCTGCATGGCTGCAGTCCAGCCCCATGCTTCATCCTCCCCGCTGAGCACCCTGGCACCAGCCTGCAGCACCCCACAGCAGGAGCACCTTTCTCTAATTCGGACAAAGCCATGTGGCTGAGGAAGCTCCCACTGCCCAGGGGAGAGAACCTTCTCTGGTTTGTACAATGCTGCTACCGAATCAGCAGGTAGCACGAGTCGTGTTGACCACAGTGCCCAGCATCTATCAGACACCCAAATATTCACTCAAATACAGACTAACCAAGTTGACTGCAAATTCCTGTTGTCAGCTGAGCCTTCACTGCACTCCCATGACCTTTCATTCTGAGATGACGGTCCCTGCATCTCTCCAGAAAGTGGTTTGCAGGTCCATCTCATCTCAGCTTCCTGATCCCACTCTTGCAGCCTGTGTATCAGCAGACATCCTTTAAAAAAAGATGCCAAGGAAAAGAAGAAAACTCCTCCTCCTCTTGTTTCCATTCTTTCCAGCCTGAAGGGGACCAGAAGGTGACCTGCTTCTCTGCCAATCCTGCACCCACTCCCTGGCTCAGTTATCTCCATCCTCATCTGTATGTTGAAGCTCTCCATCATGGAGTCCACCTCTAGCCCACAAAGCTCAATTCCCTCCAGCATCAGAAGAACTTTCCATCCATACTACCTCCCACTTTGATGTTAGGCATTCATTCTCCACTCATCTTACATGCCAAGTGTTAGGAAGTTAGGAAGAAAATAAAACCTGGTAAATGAAGAGTGATGGGAGCTGGGGCGGGGGTCTATTTATAAAAAGAGGTCAAGGAATCCTTTATGAGAATGTGACCTAAGAAGTGGAAAAGGAATGAGACATGCAAGGATCTGGGCGAAGGGTACTGCCAACAAGCCACTACAGCAAGTGCCAAGGCCATGAAGCAGGAGTAAGCCTGGGAAATGGATTAAGGAAATAAAAAAGGGGAAGGGGGTAATGCCCGGGTGGCTCAGTTGGTGAAGCATCTGCCTTCAGCTCATCATCGAACTCCCTACTCAGCAGGGAGCCTGCTTCTCCCTCTGCCTCCCACTCCCTCTGTTTGTGTCCCTCTGTTGTGCCAAATAAACAAACAAACAAATAAATAAATGGCCAGGATGGCTGAACCTCAATAAGGAAGAGAGAGGGAAGAAAAAGGATTGTTTAATGCCTTTCTAACTTCCCTGTAATGCACACATGCTCCATGAAAAAAGATACACTCCCAGCACTTAGCACACCTCCTTGGAGATACTGTGGTTAGTAAGTGAATACAAGAATATACATGTGCACACTAAACAACCTATAGCCTCCAGAAGGAAATCATACTCACTAGCACAGCATTCAAGATTCCCACCCAGCCATTCCCAGCAAGCTCTTGAGTTCAGTCAGTGGTACCGGGAGTTCCTTCACCATTCCTGCACTCTCCTGCTCCCACCCCTTCCACACAAGCGGGACCTCCTGCTAGCGATTCCCTGTCACCTTCTCCTGTCAAAAATCTTAATCCTACTTCAAGGTCTAAGACTCAAAAGCCCTCTGATCCGGTGTCCCGAGTAGAATTTTCTCTTTCTTCAGGCTCCCAGAACTTTGCTCATCCTTTCATTAAAGACCTCGACCCCATTTTAAATCCAGGACTTATCCTCCATAACCCACGAGAGCTTCAGGTCACTGAAGATTATCTTCTCTGGTGAGGCCAAGAGAAGACAGTCCATTCAGCACGCAGGAAATGTCCAAAGGGCACCACTTCCTACCATTGTTAACTCGACTGACTCAGACCCTTGAGCCACATCCTCCAATTTTGTGCCAAAGTTTTTGCATTTCTCAAACTAAACCAATACTATAAATATATGGCCATTCTCAGAAACGATTTTCCTTTTATTTCTTCCAAATCTCAGGGGAAAACTTCTTGTCAGGAAAGTGCTGGAAATGGCACAATCAGATGTCCCAAGAGGCAGCCTTATAAGTATAAACCTACTGAGAGGGTGTAAAATGTGAGAGGCTGGGGCCCAGCTGAAGCAGGAAATCTCACACCTTATCAGTGGGTTAATGTGGTTCCCCCAGAGCTACACAGCTCTAAGCAGGAGTGTCCCCTCACGCTGTCACCTGGGGCCAACCCAGGGACAGCCTGCACAGGGTAGAAAGCCAGGGACAGCTTATCTCACTGGCAAAATGTGGCCAATAGTGAACTTGATCCTAGGTGTTGCTCTTCTAAGACAACCTAAAGAAACACCAGACTTGGAACGGTGCCAGGAGAAGAGGCAGTGTGAGAAGGTGGTCACGAGGATGCAGGCACACCCACACTTTACGACCCTCACCCCCAGCTCCCTGTCAAACGCACCATGACCACCACGGCCGCGTGTCCCATCTGAACACCAACCCCCCCCATCTCCTCTTGACCTGGACAAAGTACATGCACAGACATTTTCAAAGGCTTCCCTTATTTCACACACCCACATTTTGAAGCAGCTTTCATTTGTCAGTATTTTTTTTTTTAAAGATTTTATTTTATTTATTTGACAGAGAGAGATCACAAGTAGGCAGAGAGGCAGGCAGAGAGAGAGGGGAGGAAGCAGGCTCCCTGCCGAGCAGAGAGCCCGATGTGGGACTCGATCCCAGGATCCTGAGATCATGACCTGAGCCAAAGGCAGAGGCTTAACCCACTGAGCCACCCAGGTGCCCCCATTTGTCAGTATTTTTGAATCTCCATCCTACCTGATTCTCTTTGTCATAGACACATGAACTTAAAATAGGTGAATTTCATTAAAGCACCACTTAGGCAAATCAGATCACAGTGAAAATAGAAAACAAACCTACTCCACGAGCTTAAGAGGCAAAATAACCCCTAGAATCCTACAGGAAGGGGCCATGACCTCCAGCACAAGACGCACAGTACAAGATTACGAGGTTAGGAGCCTGATGGACAGAACAGATTTATTCTCCCACCAAACGCTGGCCTGCGGCCCTAGAGGAATCATTCAACTTTGAAGCCTAAAGTGCCATATTCATACAATGGCCAAACGTGTGGGGCTGCTCTAAGGATCTGGAGGTAGTATCCCGGAAAAGCCCCTAGAACAGTGACATTTCCCAAAGAGTCGGTAAGTGGCTACTGATGTGGTCAGAGTAGTATTTTTACACCTAATGGGGCATCTTACCTATGAGAGGCTGGGTCCTCAGAGATGAGTGGGAGTACAGAGGACTCACACCCTGGCCCCAATTTCTAAGTCAGCCCCAATTTCAAATGCATTCCATCATTCCCACAGGGACATTCAAGTCAACCCACTGGATCCTAAAACAGCTCAAAAAATATAACTATACATACACATGGCCCATAGCCTGACCCTCAGGAAATAAAGGACTCATTTCAGCAGACCTAGCCTACCACCTCAGACCTGCAAAAATCCATCTATGGAGAGGACCACTCAGCAGGCCAGAGAGCTTCTGAGAGGCCAACCTCAGATGAAGTTTCCAGTACAATACAGTATTATCTTTACTACCTGCCCCTCGGCTGACACTCAGCAAGGAGAGGATCACGGGAGGCCGTTAGCTGGTTAGCTGCCAGAGGGCCTGAAACGCCCTTTCCTGTTTTGGTGCCCAGTGTTCCAGGCTTCTCAACACCAGCCCCCTCTTCTACGGTCACCCAACATGGCCCAAGAATATAGTTATCCTTCTGCTGATGCTCACTTCTCACATCTTAATATACTTACATCAAGAATGGACACTGTGCCCAGGGCCGGAAAGGATGGAGAAATGAAGAAAATGGCTCCTACCTTCAAGGATCTGACACTCAGGGTCAGGAAGGCAAGATCTAGACAAATCCCTCACAACACAAGGAATAATCGCCAGGGGGCACCTCTGAGGGCCGGGCTCACTGGAGGGCAGCATGGACATGGATGCAGGCAGGGTTTTAAGGTATGTTCTAAGGCGGGGATTTAGACTGAACAGAATTCAGACATTTGGAGAAGAGAGGGCCCTGGATCCAGGGAACAGGTTTCTTTGTTCACTTAAACCTTTATGAGGCTCTCCCTCCATAATAACTTCAGGGGCTGCAGAAAGACACATTCCTTCACCACCCTGCAAAACTCATCAACCCTGTCCTTTTATTCTTTTTCCTGAAATTAGAGAGCAGGGGTGATATGTCTTATAGAACCGGTTAGCACATCATGAACCAGGACCCCCTGGCTGGCACCAGGTGGGGAGGATAGCACATCATAACCTTGAGAACTTTCAAGGTCCACCTGGGTCCTGCTCTAACTGCCACATACTTTGCTAACCACAGATCAGCCGTTTCTCGGTTCCACAGGGCAACTCAGATAGGGCAATGCTCTCCCTTGCTTTCTTGTGGAGCTGCCCTTCTGATAATCCATCTTTCTCTGCTTCAAACTCAGGGACCCAGAGACTGGCCTACTATGCATCACGAGTCTGATTTCAGGGTTCAGCAAGAACACTACAGAAAGGTAAACAGAATTTGCCAAGAGCAGGCAACAGCTAAAGGAAATAGGTCCACAGAGAAGTTCCAGCCTGCCCTGGGCTTCCACACAGCATGGGTTAGACCACAAGAATCAGCCCTCTCTCCATGCTCCAGCATCCTGAGGCTTTCTAAAATTACAAATGCCTGAGCCCAACCGGCAGAGATCCCCAGGCCTCCAGTCTGTAGGTGGGAGAGAGCAAACTTACTAGAGTAAGAAAGGAAAAAGGCATGGCATGGGTCATGCTCGACTACGTCCAGCACAAGAAATCCCAACTCAACGTGGCTGGTCAGTGGAGGAGAGGCAAGGGGCCAGCTGATCTGGTACCTCGGGCTACCAGATCCCCTCTGAGGGAGACAGGAGTTGCGATCAGAGAATCATCCAGAAGCTGTATCAAGACGAAAGCTAGAAGCCTGCACCCCTCAGAGGAAAGACTTCAGCTTTCTAGGCAGGGGGAGGGGCGGCAGGCAGACACAGTAATCTTAATCACAGCTTTGTTATTAATTAAGCGGCAACCCTAAAACCTCCCCCCACAAAAAGCCCAAATTAACTCTCTCTCAAATTAACTCTCTCATTTTCTGCTATAAGCTGCAGAAGCTAAAGGCCCCAAGTTGGAATTGCTTTCATTGGAGTACAGGCCATAAAAAGACCTTCTTTTCCCAATCTGTTTGTTTTGTTTACAGGAAGAAGAAAAAGTACTTTTGTACACGGACCTTTTGCCTTTGGAACCAAAGATCTGAGCCTTGGGACTCGGGAACGTATCCCTACACAGACCCCTGCTCCTATTAGCTGAGTTCAGTGATGTACCTTCACCCAAGTCACTCACCTTCTTCCATTAAATCCAGTTATGAATGGAGGGGCAACCACAGTCACCATCCACCTTAAAAGATCAATCACTCATTTTTGGAACCAGTGTCAAAGCAACACAACAAACTGGTCCAGAAAGCAGTTTACATGACTTTCCACCAGGGGTAGCATTCCTGCTTTCCCAGTTGTGCTAGCTGTGGGGTGCTGGTCCACCTTCTCTCCCGAAAAGAACCATCTCTCCCTCCCATCTTAGATTCATCCAATCAGACTGGAGGGCACTGACTTCAGATGACCGGGCAGGCAGCCAGCAACCCAAAAGAAGATGGACTCACAAACCCTGAGGTTAAATTAGGGTCCCTCCATTACTTAGAAAGATGGCCCCAACTATGTGTGGTGCTAAGGCAAATTTTTAAAGGCAGCCACAGACAAGAGAGGAGGAAATTCTCCAGTTTTAGTTCACACTAGGGTAGGGAAGGGAGGAGCAAAGGAAGAGGCTTCCTACAGAACACTGCCAAAAGAGTGTTCTGTGGAAATTGGGCTCATGAATGCTCCTGTAGGGGAGGGAAGAAGTCCATAAATCATCACGCCCCTAAAAGGCTAGCTTATCAACAGTCCACAAGCACTACTTACCCACCCTCTCCAACCAGAGTCCTGGTGAACATCTACTTGTTAAAGGTTCTAACAAGTCCCCCAGAGAAAGAAACCTTTTTCTGAGAATGACTATGGAAACAGCGTAACTAAGAACTAAGCTGCTTCGGAACTGTGCTGTCCAGTAAGGCACTCCCAGCTGTTTGTGGTTACTGAGCACCTGGACTGTGCTCATCCAAACTGACACGGGCTCCAAGGGAAAAATACATGCCGGATGCCCGAGGCTTAGTCCGGAAATGTCTAAGTAGCTCTGCTTTTGTACGGATTAAACATTCCAATTTATTATTTCTTTTAAGATTTTATTTATTTATTTGACAGAGAGAATGAGAGAGCACAAGCAGGCAGAGCAACAGAGGGAGAGGGAGAAGCAGGCTCCCCACTGAGCTGGGAGCCCGATGCGGGGCTCGATCCCAGGACCCTGGGAATCATGACCTGAGCTGAAGGCAGATGTTTTTTTTTTTGTTTTTTTTTTTTTAAAGATTTTATTTATTTGTTTGACAGACAGAGATCACAAGCAGGCAGAGAGGCAGGCAGAGAGAGAGGAGGAAGCAGGCCCCCTGCCGAGCAGAGAGCCCGATGCGGGGCTCGATCCCAGGACCCTGGGATCATGACCTGAGCCGAAGGCAGAGGCTTTAACCCACTGAGCCACCCAGGCGCCCCTGAAGGCAGATGTTTAACCAACTGAGCCACCCAGGTGCCCCTCAAATTTATTTTTGGTAGAAAATTAAAATGTATTGAAATTAATTTTACCTGTTTATACTTTAGTATGGTTACTAGGACATTTAAACTCACATATATGGCTCAGATTGTATTTCTACTGGACCGCGCTTCTTTAGAAAACACTAAGCTAGAGCATGGGCTTGGCAACCCCAGATATGTCCATCTTGGCAACTGTGCCATATTTATGTTTTCCCTTCAAACAATATATGTAAGTACATCCCAGTCTTTGGGAATGGACAGAAACAGCTGAAAACAACATTCAGACCAGGATGCGTAAGCTAGCCAACTCAGCAATACGTAATTCTAAAGGAACAACAGACAAGTTTCCTTTTTTGTCCATCATCCGAGATATTTATGCAAGGACAGAACGGTTTCACTTTGCCTTTCCCTCCACGGCTCTGAGAAAGTATTCCTAAGTATGATGCTGAAGTCTGACTATGTTTGATCATGTTTGGTAAATGAAAGAAATATGTGCATCCTGACCCACTGAGCCATACAGGTGAACATAAAAGAGACTTCAGAGACTTGCCCACAAGGAAGATGCTCAAGGCCCACTGGCTTATGTATCTTCTGTCCTACAGTAGATTCTGCAATCTTTCACTCACGCCCTGACTTTGGATGAACCCACTTCCTGGGACTGGGTAACTGGAATGCGAATGTCTACAGTGCTTTTCAAAGTATGCACGCAGACTGCATCACTTATTATCTACTCTCAGTGGCAACTCCTGAAAGGGAGTTGTTCAAACATTACCAGGGAAGAGCTAGTGGTGTGACTGAACAAGCAGCCTGCTGTGTGGATTAGCTTCCTCCGTTATACAGCAGCAGTCACAACGCACATCTTACAAAGGAACAGGATGACCCAACAGGGGAAAGGCTGAATGCCTAGCATGCTGCCTAGCACTGAGGAAAAGCAACTTCCACAGACACTCTTTTCTGCTCTGGGAGCTTTCAGTCATCTTTGCTTAGAGGTAGACACTGGACCTAAAGATCTAGATTTAAAATTGAGAGACTAAAAAAAAAAAGAGAGAGATAAAAGTATAATTGAGAAGCTATGCATGGTCAGTTGTTGTACAGCAAACAAGATTACTCAAAGTTCAGAGCATCTAACAGAGTAGGACAGGAAGTGGGCTTTCCCCTTGCTGGGTTTTCTCCTCGGAAATGGTAGCTCATTAATACTAGGTTTCACGGTGACG
>ML109842.1:0-28237 GCA_003697995.1 Taxidea taxus jeffersonii | reverse complement strand
GTTATAATGCCCAAAGTTGCCTAAGTAATGCCAGGCCTATCTGCTCTTGGATGAAACAAGCAGGCAACAAAGAGAAACATTTCAAATAGTCAAGTTCTTAGATAGGTTTCAAATTGATCACAGGCTATAGAAAACTTACAGTCAGTGACCGCTTAGGCCCAAGCAAGTCAGAAAACATCAGTATTTCTCACTGTCTCTGTAAATCAAGCCCATTATCAAGTCATCTACCTCAGTGTTAAGGCGCTGTGGGGTTTAAAGGAGGTCACAAGTCTACATCACCCATAACCCCAATCTGTGCACCAAGGCATGTGAGGGAGACGCTGAACCTCTTAGCTCTTGGCACAACTGGACAGTCAGGTGCCCCAGGTCCAACACCTTCACGTAGGAAGCTGCCTCCACTCTCCAGGCCCCAAATCCTCTTCTTGTTAAACCCCAATTTAGGGGCATTCATACGTGCAAGCCCAAGGCTACCAGAAACCAAGATCTTCCCCAAGCTTCCCGAACTAAAGTGACCAGTTTCTCCTGTGTACTCCAGCATACCCCCTCTATGTCCCGTTGTAACACAGATCCAATGCATCACATTTGTTTCTCTATTTCACCCACCAAACTGTGTTCCTTGGACCATGAGGGCCCTCTCTCATAATACTTAGTAATTGTAGTAGAAATAGGAATGTCTAACCAACTAGAACCATGCTTCTTAAACCATGTGCAATATGAGCCAGGATTATGCAAAGCCACACAACAGACAAAATGCATCTTCCTAGAGATCAAAAACATTTTCTTGCTAAGCTACTCTACAAAATAATACTCAGAGTTTAAAGAAATCACGGAGAAGTCCTGCAGAAGGCCCGCAGCTTCCAAATTCAGAGTTACACCCCACCCTGCCAGGTGTACAAGTTTCCTATCCTGTCAGAGGTCCCCCCCAAAGCTGAAAAACCCAAGAAGTTCTGGACTCCACATGTGCCCTACTTTTTGAGAGGCTTGAAAGGACTCTGTCACCTCTCTTCTCCTCCTGCTTTTGCACTCCTGCACCATCTCTAAAAATAAATAAATATTTTTTTTAAAAGGGGGTCAAAGGTCACCAATACCACCCTCTTGGTGGAGGAAAAAAAAAAACACCACAGGCTCATTTTGCCAAAATGACTCAGAGTGAAAGCAGAAGAGAGAAAAAGAGCTCTCCTCGATTACTGGCCCAGAACATCCCAAGATGAAGCCTGTAAGAAGGCATCATACTTTTTGTATAAAAACCAAGGTCCTACAAGCTTGTTTAGGTCCAGAGACCCTCTGATCTCTTCCCGGAATGGAGCGCCATCAAAGAAAGCCTCCTATGGAACCTCTTTGCTTGGCTGCCTCAGCAGTGAACTCTTAATGGTTCCAGATAAATACTCATCAGAAGCACCTCTCTGGGGTTCTTTCCTGCGGAAGCTTTAGTTGCACACCTGAAGCCTCCTGAAGGTTAGCACTCCAGCGCCACCTCCCCTTTCGAGAGGGGCTGGAGAGGGACTTCCGTAACACCCTGAAGGGTCCCCAACAGCCCGAAACTTTCTCAACTTTTCTCCACCCCCGCCTTCAGGGCTGCCAGGCCAAACCTGTGCGGAGCGAGCCGAGTGGCAGGACAAACATCTTAAGAGGGAAGTAGGATTGAAGAACCAGCTCTCTCTTCCTACAAGTACCTTAAGGGGCCGCAGCCAGGGCTCGGCGGGAGAGCAGATACACACAGAAACACACACATCCCCAACTCGGACTCCAGGGCCGCACTCACCTTGGCCGACGTCTCTCCGAACAGAGGTCTGTTGTCCAGGCCGCTGGTGCCATAGGTCCTGGTAGAAAAGTCCTCCATTTTAGGGTTTCTTCGCTCTCCCAGGCCACTCAAAGCTGAGCGGGCATTACCTCCCGAAGGGTCAGGTCCACGACTGCCCACGCCGCGTGCTCACCGAGAGCTCATGGCCGGAAGCGCAGGTGGTCGGGGACGTCCCCGCGGCGGCGGCGGGTGGGCGCTCAGGCCGGGGGGACCCGGCCGCTCCGCCCAAGGCCCGCTGCCCTCCACATCGCTAGCAGCTGCTGCAGGAAGTGAAAGGAAACAGACACCGCGTGGCCAACTCTCTCCGGGACGCCCCGCCCGCGCGGCTCCCACTTCCCCAAATCTCAGCGCTCAGGCCGGCCGGGCGCCGCAGCTCGAAGCACAGCAAGCAAATCCGCGGCCGCGCGCTCCCGGGGGGACCCGCGATTCCCACCCCTCACCACCGCATTCCTTTACACGATTGTTTCCCAAGCCTTCTCAGTATTCTCTTGGGCACCAATACCTCCACGCTCGAGAAGGAGGGGGGTTCCAGTGAAGACTTCATTACAAGCCCCTCTCCAAGCCCTCGACACCTCCCCTCCCCTCCGGTTCTCGAGCGGCGGGAAAAGTGAAGTTGCCCCAGCCGAGCGCTCCGCGGGCCTCTCCTCCAGCGCTGCAGCTGCACCTCGCAGCCGCGGCCGCGCCAGGCACCTCGGATCCCCTTCCATTTGCCGCAACTCCCCGCGCCCCGCCGCGCTTTTCCGCAGCTCTCCTCGGCTCCCGCGCTGGAGCACCCGCCCGGGAGGGGCGAGTCGAAGAGAAAATCCCGCCTGGGTCGCGCACAGATTGGCCACCCTCCCGGGAACCGCCCCGCGTCCGCCCCGCGCCCGCAGGCCAAACCTCGGCGTCCCCTACCGCCCTCGCGCTGGGGAGTCCTGGCGGCGCGGGGGTCCGCGGCTCCCGGGCTCACACACCCGCCAGAATTCGGTGCCAAAGACTCTGGGGCGCGGGCGAGACGCGCGGAGAAGAAAGAAACCTTCCGGGCTGGCGGAGAGCGGGCTCCAGCGCCGAGCGCTGGGCTGCGGAATCCCTCTCCTCGGCTCCCCCGGCCGGGACCCGCGGCCTCTGTCGCAAACCGACTTGGCCCGCCCAGGCGACGTCACCGCGGGGACAGCCAATCCCGCGGGCCGAGGCGCCGCATTGGCTGCGGAGCTTTATTTCTGGAGGTGCCAGTTTATTCCCGCTAGTGCGGCCAATCTCCCTGGCTGCTTGTTTCTCAGCCTCTTAGTAATTAGCGTCTGCGCGAGCCACGTGGGTACAGAACCTCTCTGAAGATAGCTTTGCATTTGGCTGAAAACATCTTTAAAACAGCCAGCCTGTTCTAACCACACCAGTTTTTGCGCGACTAGGACACAACGCGGGTCTTGGAGAAATTTGGTTTAGGGTGGTTTGTATGTTTGTCTTGTTTTGTTCTGGAATAGAGATCCTGCGGCGTTTAAAGAAACAGTGGGCACGTGACACTGGCAAGGTACTTTGACTTGCACACTCATGCTGTTAGCGATTGTGCTGAGTAAGCATGTTTGCAGGCACAGAGAACGCTTCGTGTGTCAACCTCTTTTCCGGGTGATAGAGCATAGCGAACTGGAGGTGGACAGGCCTTACAGGCAACATAGTGTCACCGCATTTGGAGTCATAAGTATTAAGGAACAAACGGAACCACGCTAGGTTCGCTAGACACTGCAACTCCGAGGTTCGAGAGCGCTCTGACAATGCTTGTATGCTGGGAAAAACCGCGTTGGAACGCTGTGGCCATGTAACATTTAGAGCCCAAGCAAAGATTCCCAGGTGGTCTTTCAGCGGTTTAGATTAAGGGATTAGGACAGGGGATGGACTAAGAACCACAAATCCATCGATCTGAAATTTGCAACACTGAGTAGAATACGGTATGTTGCATATCTGATCTACTAGTTATATATTTCATAAATGATCTCTTTTTTTGTGCAGGATTTTTTTGTTTTAACAAGAATGCTAGACAATCCTGCACCCAGTTCTGATAGGAGGTCTATAGGCTTAACAGATAACCTCAGGCACTCACATTCAGCCACATTCATTCAACAAACACCTCTGAGAGCCTGCTCTGTACCCGCCAACCACCAGATAGGGTAATTTGGGGATTGAGAAAGAGACAGGCAAGATACATTGGCTGAGAGCACAAGTAGATCATATCTGCCCTCAATGAGTTTTTATAAAAAAAAAAAAAATTAGAGGCACCTGGGTGGTTCAGTCATTAAGCGTCTGCCTTTGGCTCAGGTGACGATCCCTGGGTCCTGAGATTGAGCCCCACATCGGGCTCCCTGCTTGGCAGGGAGCCTGCTTCTCCCTCTCCCGCTCCCCCTTCTTATGCTTCTGCTCTTGCTGTCTCTCTTTGTCAAATAAATAAATAAAATCTTTTTTTAAAATTCAGTAGAGAATATACAAGACATCGGGCAAATAAATACCCAAATGGTGGTTGTCATAATGGTGATGAATGCTATGATCAGGACTCCCATGGGTGCTGTAGGGATACACAGGAGGGCACCCACTGGCTTCAGCTGACAGGGAAAACTTCCTCAGGGAGCCTTCTAAATCAAGACCCGAAGAGAAGTATAATTTACTCAATGTGAGGTGAAAAGTCAGGAAGGCAGGCCAGAGAGGCCAGATATTTCTGTAGGGTGTATTTGAGGAGGAAGGTTGAGTTGGAGACAATACCCCCTTTACTCTAAAGCTTCTTGTTCTTTTGTCTCACTAATTTTCTATGCCTCTGCTCCATTCATTTTCCTAAGAACTAGCTTCCTCATCTTTACTACTCCCCCAAATTTCCAGTGACATAAGACCCAAGTTTGTTTTGCTGCTAAACTTGGGGAAAATAGATCTATAGAGCCGCTGCCCACCACTGGTTTGCAGCTTAGTCTCTATTTTGTTAGTTCAGAATCTCATGAGAAATTTCAATCAGCTGAGTTCAGATTTATGGGTGGTTTCCAGTTGCCTCAGGTCCTCCACCCCCAACCAGCCAGTAGGTAGGACCAGGGACAAGGGGTATCTTCTAAGGCCCACCCCCTTCCGCAGAGTAGGGTAGAGGGTTACTTAAATAGAGGAGTGTGTAGAAGACAGTGATGGGGTTCCCGGACCAAGAAATTGTCATCACCTGGTAACTCATTGTAGCCGCAGAACTTCAATCCTCATCCCAGAGCTACCGAATCATAATCTTCATTTTAATAAGATCCCCAGGAGATTCATATGCACATTGAAATTTGAAAAGTACTTCTTTCTTCCATTTCCATTTTTATAAGTTGTTCCTCAGGCCATTACATGACCCTTCCAATACCATAGCTTTTCATTTCTTGATCTTTGTTGTACTTAAACCACTCATTCTAATATAACATTCTGGATGTCATCAACATGCATGTTTGAAAGAAGCCAGCCCATTTACTAAGCCTTATCCTCCAATGCTGCCAATTTATTCATTCTACATCAGTCCCTCAGCCGCTTCAGTGTCTCTGATCCTTTGGTCTCTTGAATTTCTCCCATTGGGTGTATTCCCTGTTTTCACATCCTTCCCATTCAGATTGTGTGTGCTATCAATAAAATTGCTCTTTTGACGATTTCTTCAGTTCCCTTGTTCTGTTTATTTCATCACACCTGTGCAGAAATCCCCTGAGATAGTCATCATTCTGCCATCTCAACACCCATGGCCAGGTATCTAGTGCAGCTGGAGCCCCCCCCAAAATCATGAATGTTCCTAATTAAAATAATTTTAAATTCAGGGCAGCCAACCTCAACCGCACCCTTAAAACCACCTGGAACTCCTGTGTTACCTAAGCAACCCTCTCTTGTGTCTTGTGTCCCCTTACCACTGGCAGATAACTCAGCCACCCACTTTGCAAGGAAGATACCAAAGCCATCGTTGTAGATCCCCTCCATTTCCCAGGAAACCAAGACATGTACTACCCTCTTCATTTCCCTTTCCCTAAAATTAGAATGGAAGAGACCCCGTCCATCTCTTGTGTTTTACTTCCCATGCATCTCATCATCATGGGGTTTCACTATTATGATTATGTTTCTTCTACAAAAAGCATTTAAGCATGCCCAGCTTCAACCATGTTAAAAAAAAAAAAGAGAGAGAGAGAGAGAGAGAACTTGTATTAGCCATGTCTAACTCTGGCTATCATTCCCACTTCATACTCTATATGCAACTCTGGGGTCATCTATAGAGCCATCTTTCTCTCGCTCTTCCCCTCCCCTCCGCCCCGATTTCTTCTTTGAAAGCAGAGACTACCCTCCAATGTAAAGGACAAAAATGCCGGATGTTCACTTGCTGACAATCCCTTGTAGCTAGGGGAGGGGTATGTGAGCGTTAAGTCACTGAGTCACTAGAGCAAGTCAGCTGGGGCTTTCAGGAGGCTTTCCTCCGTAATAAAAGGAGAGGCAGAAGAGACCTATCCCTTAGATGTTGTCAAGTGAGCATGTCATATTTGAAGATGCTTCTACCAACTCATGACCACAAACTCATGGCCAAGATTATCCCGGAGAAGCCAACTAGAATCTGTGACCCACCCTCTTCTGGGCTTCCTATTACATGGTGTGTGTGTGTGTGTGTGTGTGTGTGTGTGTGTGTGTGTGTGTGTTTGGAACAGGACGGCCTCTATTGTGTCAGTCACTTTTATTTGGGTAATCCCACGCTTACAGCGGAAAACACACTGTTACATTTTTAAAGCCAAGATTTGAATAAAAGTGCCCATATAGATTGTATCCACTGCCTTACCTCCCACATTTGCCTCAGTCACTGGGATCTGCCTTACCCACATGGCTCCCCCGTGTTCTCCCGCGAATGCTCCCTTGAGGACTTGGGGCTGATTCTGAGGGTTTTCAAGGCCTTCCCTTACTGGCCACTTGGCAGCACTTAGCATTTAAAAATCCTGGAAGTAGGCCGTGTGATAGCTCTTCGGCTCTTCCTCTACACAGCTCTTAAATATGACCCCCCATGGCTCTGTTCTTAGCCTTTTTTCTCTGTCCCTGTTGCAAGAGCCAGCTTGTCTACAACCACGGCTTCACTTCTAACTTAGACAGATAGACTACTGCAATGTGGCAGGAGACATTTAACTTATGAAGCCATTTTTGAAGGTAAATAACTTATTTATTTCACTTACCATTTGTGTTTCTCCTCTTCCGTTGTCTCTATACTGAAGTTGTCAGAGCAGTAGCTAGAATTAAAACACTTGGAGTTTTGGAGTTCCCTGATGTCTGGGCCCACACCCCAGGCCAGTTACATCTGAATCTCTAAGATGAGGTAGCAATAGTTGTAAAAGCTCCCCAGATATGTTCTGGTGGACAGCCAGAGAACCACAGGTTTATGGGCAGAGCATCGGACTAGGTAACTGGATCAGGAGGTCCACTAGGTAGCCTCACTCTAGCATCTGGCAAGTCGATGGCCTAGAACTTAGGGAGTCCACACACTCTGATTTGAATCCCAACTTACCCCCTCTCTAGGTGCATGAATTTCAGAAAGTTACCAAAGCCCTCTGAGCTTCAGTTTTTACTTTTGTAAATAAGATGAAATGAGCAAAATAATACTTGCCCTGTAGGGTTTTGTGGGAATAAAACAACATATTTTAAACACTGGACACATAGGCAACACTCTGTAAATTATGCACATGATGCATCTACTAAAGTAAACATAACGAAGACTGTAGCAAAATTTTAAAAATGCCCATGATATAATGTTAAAGGGAAAAAATTAAATATAAAGTAGAATCTTTATAGTATATTTGTTTAACGTATAATATAAAATATAAAGTAGAATCTTTATAGTATATTTGTTTAACGTATCTACACATGTGAACCAAGACTGGGAGGAAACATGAAAAATGGGAAAACATGAAAATCTGGCTGGCTCTCTCAGTGGAGCACATAACTCTTATCTCAGGGTTGTGAGTTCAAGCCCCACGTTAGGGGTAGAGATTACTTTAAAAAATGAATAAAATCTTTAAAAAAGAAAAATATAAAAGCAGAATTGTTATTTTTAAATCTTTCTCTCTTTTCTGCAATGCTTTTTCAGTTCTCTGCCTTTGCCAGAAGATGGGAAAACTGGCAATAATGCATTTATGCCTCTGTATTGTTTTCTTTTCTCTTTTTTTTCCTTTTCGTATATGTTCACTGGTATCACATGATCTTTCAATAGCCAAGGGCAACAGTTTTCAGAAACCAAAACTAGAGGTCAGGAGAGGGTGAGGAGAGAAGCAGTGCTCATAGTCCAAGGGTAAGAACAGACTTGAAGGAAAATTCATATTCCAACACCTGTTCAGTGAGGTGGCTTGCAAAGGGAATAAAGCAGTTAAACACACACAACTTTTGCTGGGGAATAGAATAATATTAATAACTTCACTTGGGTAGGAGCACAGAGCAGAATTTTGAAGAAGTGTGCTTCTCGTTGATCCCAGAGCTCAAACATGAGGAGTGCACGCCAGGTTTTTTGTGCCTCAGTGTTACCGAACCGGGATGTCTCTTCTTCTAAAGATTTTATTTATTTATTTGAGAGATACAGAAAGAGAGAGCACAGGCAGGGGAGAAGCAGAAGGAGAGAGACAAGCAGGCTCTGTTCTGAGTGCTGAGCCCGCCTCGGAGCTCAGTCCCACATACCCAAGACCATGACCTGAGCGGAAATCAAGAGTTGGATGCTTAACCAACTGGGCCACCTAGACACCTCACTGGGACAGGTCTCTTAAATCATAGGGGTGGGGAGAAGCACACATCTTCAGAATTCTGCCCTGAGTGCCGCCCTCACAGCCTCACTCCATGGACACAAAAAGAAAAGGAAGTGGGAAGAAAGAAGTCAGTTGGCAGAAATGCTGTGGTACCAATGAAAAGCAACCAGAAGCAAGAGTAAAAGAGCACGTCTTCCAACATCCCAGGGTCAGATGGCAGGAATTGCTGGGGGCCTTTGCAGGTGCACATAGTTTGAATAGTCATGTGATAGGAAGATTGATTCACAAATATAATGAATTTAGGTATTGCAACAGAGTGTACATATCATTCTGCATGGGTCTGCAAGAGGAGATAAGCTCTGCGGTCTTGCTGACAAATTTTTTTTTCAATCTTTTTTTTTTTTTTTTTTTTTTAATTTGTTAGAGAGAGAGAGATCGAGCACAGGCAGACAGAGAGGCAGGCAGAGGCAGAGGGAGAAGCAGGCTCCCCGCCGAGCAAGGATCCCGATGTGGGACTCAATCCCAGGACGCTGGGATCATGACCTGAGCCGAAGGCAGCCGCTTAACCAACTGAGCCACCCAGGCGTCCCAAATTTTTTTTAATCCAAGTATGCGATTTCTACACATGCTGTGCAAACCAGGCAGGTATTGTGAAAGATCCAGCTTTCTCATTGGGAATCTAGTCTGGTCAGTTTTGGAAAGTCAACTTGAGCACCAGTTTCCTTATCTATAAATGGAAAGGTTGTATTTACCCTGCCAGATCTAAAATGCTAATAAACTCTGAGGCTAATTAGAGGAGCTCTTTTCAAATCTAAGTTTTTTTTTAAAAGATTATTTATTTATTTATTTGACAGACAGAGATGACAAGTAGGCAAAGAGGCAGGCAGAGAGAGAGGAGGAAACAGACTCCCTGCTGAGCAGAGAGCCCTACACGGGGCTGGATCCCAGGACACTGAGATCATGACCTGAGCGGAAGGCAGAGGCTTAACCCACTGAGCCACCTAAGCACTCCTAAATCTCTCTAAGTTTTGCAACACTTTGAGATTTCCTGAAAAGTTATAGAAGTGCTACAGAGAGTTTCAGTCTATATTCTTCATCTGGTTTTCCCCAGTATTAACATTTTATACAACTATGGTACATATATTTATCAAACCTAAGAAAACTAGCATGGGTATAATACTGTTACCTACAGACACTTTATTTGGAACTCTCTACTTTAAATAAGACTGATGTGTAATAGAGAGCTGTGACTTCAAGCAAATCTCAGAGGCTCAGTTCTACATGTGCTAAAAAAAAAAAAATGAAGAAAGAAAATAAGTTCCCTCTCAGGGCTGTTGTATGAGAATTATGTAAGATATGGTGGGGGAAATTGATTTTTTTTTTAATTTTTTTTAAGATTTTATTTATTTATTAGTTAGAGAGAGAGAGAGCGAGCACAGGCAGACAGAGAGGCAGGCAGAGGCAGAGGGAGAAGCAGGCTCCCTGCGGAGCAAGGAGCCCGATGTGGGACTCGATCCCAGGACGCTGGGATCATGACCTGAGCCGAAGGCAGCCGCCCAACCAACTGAGCCACCCAGGCGTCCCGGGAAATTGATTTTTATACTCTGAAGTGTTATTTTTTGGAATGAGCTACAACTGATAAAAAGTAATTTTTAGGGTTTTTAATAATGAATTTAGCATTGATACTAAAGTGGATAAAATCTGAAGCAGGTGTCTCTTGCCCACAGCTGAAACACTGTACTCATTGTGAAAGTGCAAGTTTGCACAGAGAAATTGAATTAAACAAATATGCCAATTTATGCCAATCCTCTCCAATAGGAACAAAAAGAATTTTAACTACAGTACCTTCTGGGTTTCAGATTGTACATGTGTGTGGTGTGTGTGTGTGTGTGTGTGTGCATGTGTGTGTGTGCATTGTTTTTAATTCTATGAATTAGAAATTGGAAAATAAAGATGCAAGGACCAAGTATTTTTCAGGTTTTGAACTCTAATATGTCTCTAAAGAAAACTTAGGAAAAACTGATGGGAATGACACTTACTTTTTGTAATCATTTCATATCAGATCTAGAATATTCCTGATGATGATTTTCAATAAACTGTTTAAAGTTCAGGCGTTTAGGTTCAGGAGAAGTGTGTGCCTGGCAGAGGCTCTGTCACTAACTGTGTCACATTCAGTTATTTATGTAACCCTAAGAGTTTCCATTTCCTCACTTGAAATGAGAACAATAGAATAAGTAACTTTTTAAGGGTCTTCAGCATGAAAATCATGGGATTTTTTGACCTTAAGAGAGGAGGCCAAAAGTTAAAGGGGAGAAAGAGAAAAATATTTTTAAAAAAATGTTCACAGTGCAGTTATATTAGCTTTTCATATAGTGATTTTGGATACTTTGGGCTTTTTTTTTGGCGGGGTAAGATCTTTTTCACAAAGGTAGTTTCCCTGTGATCCTCAGATATTTTTAGTACTGAATGCAGAGCACCACACAGTCTAGTCCAAACCTGCTAGCCTTGCTGAGGCACCTGTCTATACTACTTACGTGTTGTCTAAATAAATGTAACAGTGCGGTAATCACACTCCTTTTCTTAGAATAACATCACTTTCATTTTTTTAAAGATGCCTGGACAGGAATACAATGATCTTATTGTTTAGAAATTCAGGTTCAGGGGTGCCTGGGTGGCTCAGTCAGTTAAGCATCCAGCTCTTGGTTTTGGCTCAGGTCATGATCTCTGGGTCATGGGATCACCAGGCTTGGGGACCTCCACACTCAGCGGGGAGGCTTCTCGCCCTCTGCTCCTCCCCAACCCAGCTCGAGCGCTTGTGCACTCTCTCTCCTTCTCTCTCTTTCAAATAAATAAAAATAAATCTTTTAAAAAAGAAATTCAGGTTCAGAATGAACAATAAACATCTGAAGAAGTAAATGGCATTATTTAAAATATCTCTGATGTCTCTTGCTGACTATGGGAAATTTACCAAATGAACTTTTTCACTGTAAAAACAGAAAAAAAACCCACAAGAATTAAAAAGTTCACATGTTGTCATTCTCACCTCTGACTTTTTCAATAAAATACATGGAACAGGTTTATTTTCCAGGGAAGAACTTGTTTTTGTTTTTGTTTTAAAGAAAGATGTTAAGATGTTAAGATGTTAAGAAAAAATTAAATAAATAACAACCAAGATAAAGAAATTCTTTTACAATCTGTCCACCCAACAGCACATTTATTTTTCCTTCTTGGAGAGTCATTTATATTCTCCCCAGTGAAAATATTAACACCACCTCCTGTTGGCTGGCTTCCTTGACAATCCCTTCGGTGAGATCAGACATCTGTTACTGAGCCTCTATTTGGGGAAAAGCTATTACTCTCAGAATACAGAGATGAAGAAATCTCATCTCTAATGCCCAGCATGGTGTTTTTCCGCCCCACCCACTAAAAGAGAGATATGAGCAGAACCTGTGAATATCGAATGTCATTAGCTCTCCACTTATCCACATCTTTTGTTGCCTCCTGTTAGCAGATTGAATTATGGGCTCTCAAAAGATATGTTTACCCAAAAACCTGTGACTGTGACCTTATTTAGGAAAAATGTCTTTGCAACTGTAATTAAGGTAAGATTCTCCAAATGAGAGCATCCTGGATTGTGGAGACCAAGTCAGAGCAAAGGACTGCCAAGTGTTGTTGACAGCTCCTAGAAACTAGGAAAGAAACATGGAACGGATTCTTGCTCAGAGCGTCCAGGAGGGAACACCCCTACTGACACCTTGATTTTGGACTTCTGGGGTGCAGAATTGTGAGAGGATTAATTTTTTTTTTTTAAGATTTTATTTATTTATTTATTTGATGGAGAGCGATCACAAGTAGGTAGAGAGGCAGGCAGAGAGAGGTGGGGGGGGGAAGCAGGCTCCCCGCTGAGCAGAGGGCCCAATGTGGGGCTCGATCCCAGGACCCTGAGATCATGACCTGAGCCACAGGCAGAGGCTTTAACCCACTGAGCCACCCAGGTGGCCCAGTTTCTGTTGTTTTAAGGCACCCTATTTGGTGTAGCAGTCCTATGAAACTAATACTGGGAACTGCTACCTCCTTCACTAGAGATACCGCAAAGATTTATTGATGTTGAAAAAGCTCTCTCCTGTGGTAAGTCCTCAGAAGAACCACTTGTTCCAAAGTGAAAACGATCTTAAGAAAATCACTAAGTCAGAGTACAGAGAGGGAAGCCTCTCATCTGTCTGGCATGAGACCTGCATGTAAGATAAGGACACTGAGGGACGCCTGGGTGGCTCAGTTGGTTAAGCGGCTGCCTTCGGCTCAGGTCATGATCCCAGCGTCCTGGGATCGAGTCCCACATCGGGCTCCTTGCTCAGCAGGGAGCCTGCTTCTCCCTCTGCCTCTGTCTGCCTCTCTGTCTGCCTGTGCTCACTTTCTCTGACAAATAAATAAATAAAATATTTTAAAAAAAAAGATAAGGACACTGAATTTTTAATAGACACAGAGAACTTTAGCATCAACGTACAGTGTATTCTCAGATGTTACACCTGACTCCAAGTGCCAACCTCACTCATCCTTGTGAAAGCCCTCTTGTCCTTGACCTTAGAACCTGCTGGCAAGTTGTACTAGTCAGTGTTCTCTAGAGAAACAGAGCCTATAATAAATAATATATTATTATATATTATATATGTTAAATATTTATATAATTATATAATATAGAATTTATTATAAATATATGTGATTATATAATATATCATAAATGCATATGATATATGATATTATATATAGTAACATAAAATTAATATAGTATGTATTATATATTGATGCATATCAATTATATATTATGTATCATATATATATAATAAAACATATGCTCATGCAATTATAAAGGTTAAGAAGTCCCGCAATCCGCTGTCTGCAAGCTGGAGACCCAATAAAGCTGATAATTATAAATCAGTCCTCATCTAAAGTCTGAGAACAGGGGTGCCTGGGTGGCTCAGTCATTAAGCATCTGCCCCTTTGGCTCAGGTCATAATCCCAGCATCCTGGGATCGAGCCCCACATCAGGCTCTGTGCTCCACAAGGAGCCTGCTTCTCCCTCTCCCACTTCCCCTGCTTGTATTCCCTCTCTCACTGTCTCTCTCTCTCTCTGTCAAATAAATAAATAAAATCTTAAAAAAAAAATCTGAGAACAGGGAAAGCTAATGGTGTGGGTTCCAATCCAGATCTGAAGGCACCAGGAGTGCCAAGGGCAGAAGAACATCAATGTCCCAGCCCATGTACTCAAGAAGGGCCAAATCCTTCCTTCACTTTTTCATTCTTTTCAAGCCCCCAGTAGATTGGATGATGCCTACCACACTGGAGGGGGCAAATTGCTTAACTGAATCCACTGATTCAAACACTAATTTCATCTGGAAATACCCTCACAGACACATACAGAAATAACATATACAGAGTAGCCAGATATTTGGATGATCCAGTCAAGTTGACACATTAAATGAACCATCACACAAGCAATGTCAGCAAAACAATTTCATTCATTTATAGTCACAACTTCAAGCAAGTGTCATTTCCCATCTTTCTTCTTCAGCAATCTAAATTGCAATGACAGAGGCCAAAGGTGCCTGGGTGGCTCAGTAGGTTAAGCATCTGCCTTTGGCTCCCATCATGATCCTAGACTCACCGGATCGAGCCCCTCGTTGGGCTTCCTGCTCAGCAGATCTCCCTCTGCCCCTCCCCCTGTTCGTGCTCTCTCCCACTCTTGCTTTCTCAAATAGAGAAATAAAATCTTTAGAAAACATGACAGAGACCAAAATTGAACTTCAATCCACGTGACTTTTAAATTTTAAAAATTACATTTATGTGTGTTTGTGGGTATCCTCCCAAAAGATGAAGAAATGTCACTTTATTTCCACCAGCCTGGCAAAAGTGAAAAATCTAACAATATCATTTTGAGCAAAGGTATGAAACATTAGGAAATCTGAGACGCTGTGGCTGAAACTTCTGTTGGAACAACTATTGTATTCATCATGTGGTAACGAGTAAGATGCGAATACTTCCTACCCCACCAGCTCTCAACCTAGGTGTAGAGGAGAAGCTCTTGATGAGGCCAACAAGAGACTTGCAAAAGAAGGTAACATTACTTCTGAGAACAAAAAAGTGGAGACAGCCCAAATGTTTGTTAACTAAAGAAGGGATTAAAAAAAGAGATAAATAAATGGAACATTGTCCTAGAATGGAATGTAGCAGTGAAAATGAACGACCTACAAATCACACGTATCAGCAGGCCAATGGGGATGAATCTCACAAGCACAGTGGTGAACAGCAAGCAAAAAAGAAGCAGATTGCCGGATTATTCACAGAGTATGTGACGAGATACTAGAAGCTCCCTGCTTATGTCCCCTTAGGCCTGACCGTGTCAGCACAGGTCAATCCAAGCCCTGTGTCAGTCACTGACATCCTCTGCCAGGGGAGTTTCTTTCCAAAGCTCATTCTGTCTGCACACAAGGCAGGCCAGAGCACTCAGGAATGAACACGCTCTAGGAGCCAGGCCTCGGCCCACGAGGGCCACAAGTTGCTGTATTAATATTCTGGTTCGCTCCCCTGTTCGGTGGGATAAATCTTTAATGTCTATTCTACTCTGGCTCCTTACTGTGATTAAGATGTAGTTGCCCAAAGTGGTAACTTCTTTGTTGGCGTTTCCTTCCTTGTTCCAGTTTTCCATTCCCTTCCTGGGTTTTTGTGGCTGTGCTGGTTAATTGTATATGTCAACCTAACTGAACTAAGGAATGCCCAGAGATCTGGAAAAAACACTTCCAGGTATGTCTGGGAGAATGTCTCTGAAAGAGTCGGGTGTTTGAATGGTAGCCTGAGCCAAGGGAATTACCTTCACCAATGCGGGTGGACAGCATTCAACATTATGAGGACCTAAACAAAACAAAGAAGCAGGTAGAAGACAAATTTGCTCCCCGTTTGAGCTAAGACATCTATCTTCTCCTGCCCTTGGACATTTGTGCTACTGATTCTCAGACTTTCAGACTCAGGATTTACCCCATTGGGCCCTGATTCTCGGGGCTCTGGACTCAGACTGAATTATACCACCAGCTTTCCAGGTTCTAGAGCTCACAGACGGCAGATGGTGGGACACCCAAAAGTGTGTGAGCCAATTCCTATAATAAAAATAAATCTCCTCTTATATCTACCTATGTATATCCTATCAGTTCTATTTCTCTGGAAAGCCCTGACTGATACAGTGCTCGCCTCCCAAAGAAACAGCTCTCATTAGAACCCACATCTGGGAATGCGCTTCTGGACAAATAGAACTAACACTGTGGGATTCTATTTGTATGTGATTCAGAAGTGAGGAGAATGACAATATATTGTTAAGAGTGGGTAGAATAAGTAGTTAAGGGTACAGAAGCTAGAGCAAGCTGCTGGGGTTTGAAACCAGGGCCTGCCATGTGTTAGCTGTGTGACTTTGAGCAGGTCACTTAACCTCTCTGTGCCTCAGTTTAGTCAACTGCTGAACTGGGATGTTAATAACAATATTTACCCCTTCTGGTTGTTGTACAGATTAGAATTAAAATACCTAAAGAATTTAGAAAAGTGTCTTACAAAGAGCAAGCACTCAAAGAATGTTAGAAGTTACTATTACTATTTTTTTAATTTTTTAAAGATTTTATTTATTTATTTGACAGAGAGAGATCACAAGTAGGCGGAGAGGCAGGCGGGGTGGGGGGTGTGGAGGAGGGGAGGGGGAAGCAGGCTCCTGCTGAGCAGAGAGCCTGATGCGGGGCTAGATCCCAGGACCCTGAGATCATGACCTAAGCCGAAGGCAGAGGCTTAACCCACTGAGCCACCCAGGCACCCTGTTACTATTACTATTTTTAATTAATTTATTTATTTTAGAGAGAGAGAGCAACTCTGAACACAAGCAGGAGGGGCAGAAGGAGAGAGAGAGAGAGCAGACTCCCCATTGAGCATGGAGCCCAAGGCAGGGCTTGGTCTCAAGACCCTGAGATCATGACCTGAGCTGAAACCCATGCTCGACTGATTGTGCCACCCAGACGCCCCTAGCTGTTACTGCTGTTTTAAGGTTGTATACATTTGCAGTAAAACCTTAAGGGTCATGTTAAACACAAAATTCAGGAGAGTGGTTACTTTTGGAAGGGCAGGCACTTGATGGGTTAGGACAGAGGTATATGAGGGTCTCAAAGGCATTAGTCATGTTCTATTTTTTAAGCTGGATAGTGGATATGTTTTTGTTGTTTAATTACTATGCTTCATAACTTACATATAAATCAAGTCACTTCAAGTATCTATCAAAAACTGCATCATTTTTAGAATTCTAAAAAGATAAAGCAATTTCTATCAAATATATTCAAACTTTTGTATCCTTTAAGAGTTCGGGGTGCTCTCTGCTTCAGCTATCATCAGCCCCCCATCATTTTCCCAGTATTTCCTGGGGGCACTAGCCTTTCAGACTTTACTCAGAGTGGTCGCTTTGAGGAAAGTTCCCAGGACACCTGTACCCTGAAAGGCCTCTGGGACCCAGCCCAAATCACATAGTCCCTCAGAAGACATTCAGCAACCCTGTCCTGTTGTCATGATGTAATGAGCACTGGGTATTACACAAAACTGAGGAATCACTGACCTCTACCTTGGAAACTAATGATACATTATATGTTAATTAATTGAATAAATAAATAAATAATAAAAATACAAAAATAAAAAATAGACATACTAAAATTTTAAAATTCCTTCTTTCTTTTTAATAAGCATTGCACTTAGCACATCAAACAATTAGTATATGATTATTTTAGGAAAAAAAACTTGTGCAAAAAAAATAGTAGCTCACAAATCATCATTCAGCTGTAACCACTGTCAGTATCTTGATATATAACCTTTCCGATTTGCGTTATACATTTTAAAACAAAATTACCTTATAAAGAAATGCTCTGAAGTGGTATCTTTTTTTTTTTAACTTAACACGGGAACATTTCAACTTAAGCTGGGAACACCTTTCTTTTTGCTTTTTTTTCAGTTAGTCTCCTTTGTAGGAATAAAGCTGGGTCTGCTGCTGGGTGAGCAAACCGAGGAAGCATTTGCTGTAAGGATGCTGGGTGCTCAGGAATAGAGGGATCCAGGATGCTCCTAGAAAGGGAATTCAAGAATGACAGGGCCACAGAGAGCTAGAAGCTCCCGGGACACCCACAGCACGAGTGTGGGAGCCACCATCCGTGTGACAGCACCCCAATGTACACTGATGCTATGAGGCTATCTCCTCTTCCTATCGGAGTTTCCCTGCTCCAGGTATCTTTTTTAGCTCCTTCTATCTTCTTGTTCAGTTTCATCTTCCAAACATAGCTTGAATTTACTGAACCTTTGGCTTATTACAGACCCATTATTACTCTACAGCTTCTTATCATCTCATGGATTTTCATCTTTACTCTGCCAGTCACTTCGATCTGCAATTTCCACATCAGATGCATGTGACTGAAGCCCTGACAGTCTCCACAGGGATTATTAGATTATTGGTAATAATCTAATAATTAATAATGATAATAATAATCATTGTCTCCACAGATTATTGTTTCATGCCTCTCAATAACTTCATAGTCCAGAGATGAGCTGTCCTTCAGCCAGGTGCCTTGCCCCTGGTCCATTGAGTTGCGTCCAGCAAAAGACAACATCCCTGCCCTCTCTCCCTCCCCAGCCCAGGGAGCCTTTGGTGTAAACTGTGCCTGTCTTGAATTGTAGTGCCTCCTTGTGGACACTTTAGGTATTACAAGCACTGTGATTTTCTTCCAGAATACGTTTCAAATCATGGGTACATTAATTTAGGATGATGAGATCAACTAGAGGCTGACAACCAGAATTTTAAGAACGGAATAGACTAGAACAGAAGAGAGAATATAAGACTGCATCACACTTAATAAGACTGAGTGTGGTTTTCATGAAACTTCCATTTTCAGATGTGTGTGTAAAACAATGTACATGATACTCCCAAAATTTAAGAACTGCCATGACATAGGAAAGAAGACATGCACCATATACAACTAGCACAGTTGTCCTGGTGGAAGCCAGCCTACCCCCCACCTGTCATAGATAGGCATGTTTGTGATGCAAAATGTTTCTTTCTTTCTTTGTTTAAGATTGATTTACTTATTTGAGAGAGTAGGGGGCAGATGGAGAGAGGAACTCAAGCAGACTCCACACTGAATGTGTAGCCTGACACAGGGCTCGATCTCACAACCCTAAGATCACAACCTAAGCCAAAACCAAGAGCCCCACAACCTACTGACTGCATCACCCAGGTGCCCCAAATGTTTATTTCTTAATACAGGTCATGTCAAAAGAATTTTAAAGACACTGTTCTAGAACACAACTCGATACAGGCAGACCTCAGAGATATTGTGGGTTCAGTTCCAGACCACTGCAATAAAGCAAGTATCACAATAAATTGAGCCAAATGAATGTTTTAATGTTCCAGTACATATAAAATTTGTGTTTATACTCTACCATAGTCTATTAATTGTGCAACACCATCATGTCTTTAAAAGAAAGTACATCTTTACTAAATAATACTTGATTGCTAAAAAATGCTAACTATCATCTGAACTTTCAGCAAGGTGCAATCACTGGATCACAGAGCACAATAAAAAATAATAGTATTTTATTTCAATTTTTTTGAAGATTTTATTTATTTATTTGACAGGCAGAGATCCCAAGTTGACAGAGAGGCAGGCAGAGAGAGAGAGAGAGGAGGAAGTAGGCTCCCTGCTGAGCAGATAGCCCGACGCGGGGCTCCATCCCAGGACCTGAGCCAAAGGCAGAGGCTTTAAACCAGTGAGCCACCCAGGTGCCCCAAATAATAGTATTTTAAAAGTTTGAAATAGTGTAAGTTACCAAAATGTGACACAGAGACACAGTGAGCAAATGCTATTGGAAAAATGGTGTTACTAGACTTGCTCAAAGCAAGATTGCTATAAACCTTTAAATTTTTTGAAAAATGCAGTATCTGCAATCAACAGTAAAATAAGATATGCCTGTATAGTTTGCATTATCATTTTTAATAATTGCATAGTGTTTGTATACATGTGCTATAATTCATACACCCTCTCTTTCTTCCTTCTCCCCCTACTCCTCTCCCTCTCTTCCTTCTTCTTTCCCTCCCTCTCTCTTTCCCTCTCTCCTGCTTCCTCACACCCACACATGTTGAACATGACTGATTGTAATGATAGCTGTCATTGGCTGTTTAGTGTGGGTGGGAGGTAGAATGGAATGGTTAAGAGCATGGACACTAGAACTAGACAGCTGAGACTAAATCAGACTCTTCCACTTACGGATGACCAGATTACATAACCTCTGTGTGCCTCAGCCCATCATCTGTAAAATGGGGAAGATGATAATAATAGTATCTCCCCCATATTGTTTTTTATGAGGTCTGCATGAATTAAGGTGTGTAAAGTGTTCAAGCAAGGGTCCAGGACATAGTAAATACTCAATTAAATGTTAGCTATTATCATTATTTAGATTGTGTCTAGTTTTTCGCTATTACAAGTAAAATAGTGATACAATGAGGATATTGTAGCAAAATCTTCAGAAAACAGACTTACTTAAGTCTACTTGTGGAAACAGAAATGCTAGATAAAGTATGCACGTTTTTAAGGTTTTAAAATTTTTTGCTAAATTATCACCTGAGAAGACCTTCTACAGTGTTTGAGAGCCCATTACCCCAAACTTAAGTCAACACTGGATATTAAGAAATTGACTTTCTATACCCAGACTGCTGTCACTGACTGTGTCAACTTTCCTAAGTCCCTCAACCTCTCTGCTCTTTTGTTTCTTTACCTGGGAAATTCAGAACAGATTGTGTTTCTAGCATCTGCCTGGGAGCTATACTGTCTAAGGGATAAAGAGACAGAACCAGAGAGACATGGTAAAACTCCTAAGTGGTCATTGTCAGGTAAGAGATGGGAAACAAGGGAAAAGGGCTTAAAGTGAGGGCTATGACATGTCCAGTTGGGGCAACCGAGATAGATTTATATAGGGGTTAGACTCTGATTTCAAGCTATGCAACAAAGCTGTGGTAATCAAAACACTCTGGTACTGGCACAAAAGCAGACATATAGGTCAGTGGAACAGAATAGACAGCCCAGAAATAAACCCACCCTTATGTGATCAATTAAACAGTGACAAAGGAGGCAAGAATGTACAATGAGGAAAAACAGCCTCTTCAATCCTGGGGATTGGGTCCTGGGGAAACAGGACAGCTACATGCAAAAGAATGAAACTGGGCCACTTTCTTATACCATACACAAAAATAAACCCCAAATGGATTCAAGACCTAAATATGAGACCCGAAACCATAAAACCCCTACAAGAAAACATAGGCAGTAATCTCTTGGATATTGTCAGCCTTGACAACATTTTTCTAGACTTGTCTTCTCAGGCAAGGGTAACATAAGCAATCATAAACTATTGGGACGATCTCAAACTAAAAAGCCTTTGCACACCAAAGAAAACCATCAACATCATGAAAATGTAACCGAATGAACAAGAGAACATATTTGCAAATGATGTCTCTGGTAAGGGGTTAATATAAAAAATATATAAAAACTTATGAACAATTCAACACCAATCCCCCCCCAAATAATCCAATTAAGAAATGGGCAGAGGACCTGAAATAGACACCTTTTCTGAAGAAGATATATAGATGGCCAGTAGAACCAGGAAAAGATGCTAAGCATCACTCATCATCAGGGAAATACAAATCAAAACCACAATGGGATACCACCTCACACCAGTCAGAATGGCTAGTATCAAAAAGGCAAGAAGTAACAAGTGTTGGTGAGGATGTAGAAAAAAGGGACCCTCATGCTCTTTTGGTGCCAATCTAAGTTGGTGTAGCCCCTATAGAAAACAGTATGGAGGCTCCTAAAAAAAAAATGGGAATACCATGCAATCCAGGAATTTCAGTGCTGGGTATTTACCCAGATAAAATGAAAACATTAATTTGAAAAGGTATGTGCACTCTTTTTTTAATGCAGTGTTATTTACAATAGCCAAGATATGGAAGCAAACTACTTGCCCATTGACTGATGAATGGAAAAAGAAAATGTGGTGTGTGTGTGTGTGTGTGTGTGTGTGTGTGTGTGTGTGTGATGGAATATTACTCAGCCTTAAAAAAGAAATGATATCTTGCCATTTGCAACAACATGGATGGACTCAGAGGGTGTGATACTAAGTGAAATAAGTCAGACAAATGAAACCAGACCCAACAGTTACTGAGGTTGAAACAAACAGGAAACTTAAAGCTTATTTTTCAAAGATCTGTTTCACTCTCATCTGTTTCTTTTCAGACTCCACTAAATTATGGTTCCAGCCTATGAGTAAAGGGATGGCCCTGCATTCCTTATCTTAGATTAATGAGCCCCAGACCATATCCGGTTTATACAGGCTCTGGGAGCATATCTGGAGCTCTCTCCTTGTCCTAAAATAACCTCTTGATGTCAGAAGGTGAATTTTGCCACCTTAAGTGTCCACCCCAAAGTGAACATGGGGTGCATTTTACATACCTGGTTGCACAATGCACAAATAGTTGCACACAAATAGTCATACATTTCCTCACAAATAGACATAAATTCCTCCACCTTTTTCATCAATATGTACATAATTCCAACCCCAGGATTATAAAAAACTTGTTCTAATCTTAGTCCGGGAAACAGATTTGAGCCAGCCTCCCGTCTCCTTGTTTGGCTGTCTTGAGAATAAACCTTTCCCTTGCTACATGCTCAATGTCTCAGTGATTGGCCTTTCTGTCCATGGGGCAGATGAACTTGGGGCTCCATGACACCAAATACCACACGATTTCACTTACATGCAGAATTTTAAAAACAAAACAGACAAACAGAAGCAGACTTTAAATATAGAGAACAAACCAGCAGTTGCCAGAGGGGAGCAGGTGGTGGGATGAGTAAACTAGGAAAAGGAGATTAAGTGGTACAAACTTCCAGTTATAAAATAAGTAAGTCACAAGGATAAAAAGTCCAGCATGGGGAATCTAGTCGATAATACGGTAATAACATTGCGTGGTGACCAATGGCAACCACACTTACTGTGGTGAGCACGGGATAACGTATGGAGTTGTCAAACCCCTTTAGTGTACAACTGAAACTAACAGAGCATTGCATGTCAACTGTACTTCAATTTAAAAAAAGAAAAAAAAAGAGGAGTTAGAATCTGAGCTGGACCTGGCAGGGAAGGGGGTTCAGCAGGTAGAACAGGGTGGGGCCTTGGAAGCAAAGTTTGAAAAACAGCACGAGCAAAGAACAAAAGCCAGGGTAAGAAAATGCCAGACATGTCCCTGGGACAGGGAATAGAGCCGTTTGGTAGAACAGAGGGCTCATGCAATTATCCACAGAGATTCCACTTGAAGAATGAAACCTTTATGGAGGGAGGCCTTGACCATGCAGTGCAGGAATTGACGCTCAGGGCTCTAGGTCACAATACAGGAAGGGTGTTTCCTCTGTGCACCTGACTTGGTGGGGTGTCCAGAGCACTAGGCTGAGAGAGAGGAGAGCTGTGGTCTGTGAGCGCTGTGCACTCTGCTAAGACTGAGAGATGGGAGTTGGGCACAGAGGGGTTCTTCTATGGCCTGTGCTTGTCCATTCCAGCCCTAAGTCCTAGGAGAACTTGAAGGTTTCAGAAGAGTCCACACAAGAGCCGTGTTTCAGCACAAGGAACCCATGTGATATACAGATCAGTCCAGAGAAATAAGAGACTGGGGGACAGAAACGGACTAGAAGGCTACTATTTATTCAAGGCATCACACCTAACTGGGGATGAGCGGTGGGCTTGAAGACATTATGGCTCCAAAACCTGGTTGCAAGGAAACTCCCAGCAGGAAGTGGGCAACCCAGGCCTGGAAGGCGAGGGAGGGGAGGATGGGGTCCGGCGAGGGACGGACAATAAAAGCACAGAACAGAGGAGCAGAAGAGCTAGCAGGGAGAAGAGATGGTGAAAGGTTCCAAGGAGAGGAGAAGCCTATGCGTTTGGTTTTTCTTTTCCGTCCTGTACGTGTGGTGGGAGGCAATCTACTGCAGTGGTCAGAGGCAAGAGCTCTGCAGCCAGACACACGCGGAGTGATTTTTGGTCCCCGAGGTTCAGTGAGTGGCCCCACCACTGGTGGTATATGTGATTATCTACAAGTCCCTTCGAACCTACCTGAGCTTCTGTTCCCTCTCTGTACATGGAGACATTAACACCTCCTGACTGGGCCATGGGGAGGGGACTCACCTGGAACAGAGTAAAGACAGTAAACAATAGCTATTGGTAGAAGTATTTTTATTTTCAAATATTTACATTTGTATACCAACCGAGAGTAGAAGGGCTCCAGGCTGTGGCTGGTGGCTATAAAGTAGTCCAGCCCTTGAGGGGGATAGAAAAGGGAGAACTTTTGTGATCAAACCTCTGGATTCTCCTTTTTTCTGCCTCTTTTTTTTTTTTTTTAAAGATTTTATTTATTTATTTGACACACAGATCACAAGTAGGCAGAGAGGCAGGCAGGGGCTCGGGGGCAGGGGGGCAGGGCGGGGGTGGGGGGGGGAGCAAGCTCCCTGCCTAGCAGAGAGCCCGATGCGGGGTTTGATCCCAGGACCCTGGGATCATGACCCAAGCTGAAGGCAGAGGCTTAACCCACTGAGCCACGCAGGCACCCCTTTTTTCTGCCTCTTAAGAAAATTTTATTAAGGACATTTTCAAACATAAAAGTAGGAGGAAGAGTATGACAAATTCCTTCGTACCTGTCACCCGGTTTTGCCAATCTTCTGTGGATCTGGGAGGCGATGGAATTATTTAAATGCAAATCCCAGTTATGATTTCATATAATCTTCTTAAAAGAATACATGGGAAGCCCGGGTGGCACAGTCGCTTAAGCGTCTGACTGACTCTTGGTTTCAACTTAGGTCATGATTTCAGGGTCGTGAGATCTAGCCCGGCATCAGGCTCTGCACTCAGCAAGGAGTCTGCTTGAGTTTCTTTCTCTCTCCCTCTGCCCCTTCTGCTCATGCTCTCTCTGTCTCTCAAATAAGTAAGTAAATCTTTAAGAAGAAATAAAGAAATATATATAAAAGAACACACAAGTTCATTTTCCACAGGATCATGGATGAGGTATCTTTAGGAAATACCTCACCAAATATTTTTTCTAAGGCTGGATTGAATTAAGGGGGAAAATCTTTTAAAATGCATTGATGAGTCAGCAAGAAAAAAAGGAGTTTTTCAGAGGCAAAAAAAGTGAAAGTAAAAATGAGAACAGGCAGAGAACTGCAACGGGCTTTCACCTTGAGGATTTTAACTAAACCCAGATGAACTTGCATTTTCATTCTTAATGGTATCTATGGATTCAGGGGACAGAGCCCAAAACTAGTAAAACTAGCATAGTAAGAGCCTCCCACACTTATGCTGGGTGTCAAAGGGCTGCATCCTAAGGGTGAATGCAAAGTAGAAATAATGAGCTTTTCATGGAGCAACAAGGAAAACTGATTATCTCAAATCTTGATATTGGGTGAAGATAAAACAGCAGAATTATAGACCACAAAATGCCCTTGCAATAGAGCTCAGCTCCCACACAGTGCTATTAGGGTGTTCTGGAAAAAGAAAAGCCCCCAGGGTGAACATTTAAAGTGTCCCTGGGTTTGTGAGCCTCCAGAAAACATATATTCTCCCTAGAGGAAAAACACTTTGAAGTCGGACCCCTGAGCATTCCCACAGAGAAAGTTCTAAGAAATCTGAACTCACTTCAACAGTCCCAGTGCTCATAAGGAAACAAACAGCCATGAACAAGAGATCAAAGAGACAGCAGGCACCAGAACTCAGAATTGGAACCACACAAAGTATCAGAACATAAGATACGTAGGCAGAGCAGTGGAAGCTCCAGGAAATTAAGGAACTCTCCTGAGGGCCGAGCTCGCAAGTGAAAGAGCCCAGAGATTTTATTTTTTTAAAGATTTTATTTATTTATTCATTTATTTATTCATTTATCAGAAAGAGAGAGAGCACACAAGCAAGCAGAGAGGCAGACAGAGGTGGAGAGAGAAGCAGGCTCCCTGCCGAGCAAGGAGCCCGATGCAGGACTCGATCCCAGGACCCTGAGATCATGACCCAGCTGAAGGCAGAGGCTTAACGCACTGAGCCACCCAGGCGTCCCGAGGCCAGAGATTTTAGCTACAGTCCAAAATCAGGTCTGTCAAATGCTGAAGCCTTTTATTTTTTTCTTAAAGCTATTACTTAACACATTATATACACACCGCCCCTGAGCTTTGCCAATGCTTGATCATGTTTCCTGCATATGTAACTGACAACATGGAAGCCCCACGTGTAACCCTGCCCACAATTCATTTCCATTTTTCTCTGCCCGGGGTTTTGTAATACTTAGGCATACTTTTGTAATTCTGCAGCTCTTCCTTTCCCTGAATCTTAAATCTTGAGGATTTATCTATCCTGATACATGGAGCTAATTTAGTTGATTTATTCAGCTATTGTTTGAAGATGTACCACAATTCATGTATGCATTTTCCTATTAATATCAATTTAGGTTTTGAATTTTGCACCATATGTGCGAGTTTCTTTGGTAACAAGGGCAGGAACATATGAGCATCTATAACCTTAACAGATATACCCAGATGGCTTTCCAAAGGGTGGCACACTTCTACGCTCTCACCAGCTCAGCAGGTGTGACTTTAGCTCTACATTCCTATGGTGCTCGGTATTGCTGGGTGTCTACATTTTTGCCAGTATTATAGGTCCGAAATTGTATCTTGTACTAATTTGTATTTCCTGATTACTAGTCAGACTAAGCATCTTTTCAAATATTTATTGGCCTTTGGGTTTTCCCTTTAGTGACTTGTCTGTTCAGATCCTTTGCTCATTTTGAGAGCAGCTTGTTTGCCCCTTTCCTTATTGAATTGTAAGCATTCTCTGATAAATTCTGGATACCAATTCTTTTTTTGTTCATAGGTGTTGTGAATGTCTTCTCCCAATCCATGGTTTGCCTTTTCACTTTTTGAGAGGTATCCCGTGATGCACAGATGTTATAATTTTGACACAATTTATGAATATTTTACTTTGTGATTTTTTTTCTTTATTCTTGTACAAAAAAGCATTTCATACAGGGCAGCCTGTTTTATGCTTTGGAAACTGAGCAAACAAGCCTGCTTTCACAAAGGGAATGCCTTCCATTTTTCTCCACTGTCTTGCTTTCCAGATATTCAGGGTTGAGCATTTGTGGGTGCTGCTCTGTAAGCATTCTGCCTCTGTGTTTCCCATTCTCATTCTGTGTTTCCCATTTTCCTTATTGCCACACTCATCAGTTTGCTTTTGTGTAAAGTCCTTCTTTGAAATGTACCTCTCTTATTCACCTCAGTGTCCCTGAGTACCTATTATAATGCTTAACTCATACTCTCCAGTTAATATTTGTTGCATGAGTGTCTTAGGTGAACCAGGTGCTTTCTTCCTATATTCACTCAAGGATCACAATACTCAGAAAGCAGTTAGGCAAAGGGTATTTGGAATCACACAATACATGCTAGAGAATACAGTCCCCATGATCAAAGCTATAAATAAAGGCAGAAAAAGATTCTGGGAAATATATTTTTTTCCACTTATTGGATAACTTACTGGAGACAGAAGATGGTTCCATCTCAGTTGGCAAAGTCACACAAGAGTGTCTGGCAGACGCTTGACAGCAGGAGAGAGGCATCTAGCGAAAAAAAAAAAAGGAAGGGTGGTCACCGTCCCCCAGCCTGGCACAGAGTGACTAACATGCCACAAAGAGAGCATTTCGGAATCCAGGCTGCTTTCAGGAATATCTCCATGGATTCTTGGGAGCCCATTTTCAGGATAAATCACACAGGTTTCAAAAAATGAACTGCATAAGTCCAAGATGGCAGAGGAGTAGGAGACCCTAGTTACGTCTGGTCCCTGGAATTCAGCTAGATAGCTATCAGATCATTCTGAACACCTGCGAACTCAACCAGAGCTTTCAGAAAAGAGCTGCAACTCCACAAATAGTAAACCAACCACTTTCTGCAAGGCAGGAGATGCAGAGAAGTCAATCTGAGGAGATATAGAGGAAGATAAACCATGGAGGAAGCCTCCATCAGACACTGGAAAGTGATATAGCAGCAGAGCACAAAATCAGAACTTTTAGAAGTCTGCTCTGGTGAGGGACGTCCCTGCCCGAAAGGTACTCAGGTGAAGAAGGGGGGTGGCAACCCAGGTGGGACAGAGTGGTCTCAGGATCCCCGGGGTAACAGGAAGATGGGGGTTCGGGGCTCGTGCCTGAGTGCAGCAGAGCTCCCAGGCATGGGAGCAGGGGAGCCAGCTTCAAACTGAGCCCAGGAGGGGGCTCTCAGCTCGGGAAGCAGGGGCCCAACAAGTGACAAGACCGGGAAGGCCCCTCCTCCTCTCCCGGAAGGAGCGCCACAGGAGTGAGCCACAGGAGCCTGCAGGGTTTGGAGACTTGAAACAGGGTCCCGTGCCTGAGATACAAAAGCTCTGTCACAGGCTGGGTGGAACAGAGTGTAGACTGAGACCAGGGAGACAGGAGTGACTGACTGCTTTTCTTCAAGGGCACACTGAGGAATGAGGCCTGAGCTCTTGGCTCCTCCTGCGGGAGACTGGGAGGCCACCACCTTCTTCTCCTCCAAAGCTATACAGAAAGTGGAAAGCGGAATGC
>ML109841.1:46776-58378 GCA_003697995.1 Taxidea taxus jeffersonii | reverse complement strand
CCTTTGGCTCTCCCAGAGCTGAGCCCACTGATTTTTAAAGGTCTAGGTGTTAACCCCCACTAATTATAAAAATTCATGAAGCCAGTTCCCTCTGCCCTTAAAAATCAAATGTTGGGATTCATCTTTTCAATGTGGCTCCTCCTACCTTTTACTACCTCCATGCCTGGGCTCCCTGTATGAGGATCTACTTGTCTCTCATCCCCACATGCCAGGTGTACTTCCCTTCCACAGATGTCCCATGGGTCTGTTTAGCTCCCAATCATCTCTGCCCTTTCTACTCTCCTCAGTGTAATCTCTTCTCTACATTTAACTGTGGAAAATCTGTTCTGCTAGTCTTCAGGTTGTTTACTGGATGTGAAAGGATGTTTTGTGTCCTTGTTTCTCATTTATATAAATTTCAAATTCCATACCAGTACAAAGATGGAATTTCTAATTTTAACTGGATCATATTCCATTCTTCTAAAATCTTTAAACTCAACTCTGCAGCCAGTTACAAACAAAATAGCTTACTGGTATAAGGATTTTAAATGTTTACAACTCCAAATTTAAGCTTCAGGTGTCTAGTGTTAAATGTGTTAAATGTCTGTATTCACGCCAAGTGTCAGAGAAACATTGTAATGAGAAACAGTGAGACATAGTGCCATTGTTACATGTCATCTGTAGAGTACCAAAAATATCTTCAATGTAAATGTTAATGCTATAATTACAGGGGCCATTGGTGACATGTTAGAGTCAATACTTTAATCTGAAGAGGCCATCATCATTAATTGGTTGTACTTACAATGGCTAAGAAATGGTTCCATTTTCATAGCTTAAAATCAAAGTGGTTTTGCAGTCTTTGTGTAAGTTTTAAGCCTTTCTTTTCAAAGTCATTGACTAAGCCTTATTTTCATGATGAGTTCAGCATGAAAGGAGAAGCAAGAGTAATTTCATACTCTTAATGACTTTTTTCTTTAATACTTAAACAGGAATTATTGCTTTTTAAAGAACCCTTTGCTTTTATATTAAAATTTGTTAAGCTCAAACATTAGTACTTCATTAAACTGTTTTTGAGTTTTCTAATATAATAAGGCCTAATGGCTTAATTTAATTAAGCAAACATAACATTTAACAGGCATGCTACATTTTCTCCAAACTACTGATTTTCAATCTTTAAATTCTTGAGGGATAAGATAGTTCTGCATTCAGATCTTTTACCACATAACATCTTGCACCATATAATTAAAACGTTTGCATTTGCTTCCAGATAAATTACCTGATTTAGGCCTACCTCTTTCCCATGATAATAGAGATGTAAATTGAAAGAAAGCAGTCAAGAACTAGTGAAAATTTGAAATAGCCCCTACGGAGATTTGAAAAGGGGACCAATTAGGAATAAATAAAAGGATTTGTAATTAGAGAACAGGTTGCAAACACTACATCTCCTACATTTATAGCAAAGCCACTCGGTAAGACTGAGATAATTTTTGTGCACCCTCAAAGCAATGCTCAATGTCACAATAACATGATAAAACCAAGAGGATAGATGCAAGGGGTATTTATGAATAAACAGTACTTGATGATCTGTTGGGGTAAGAATCAGGACTGTCTAGAGTGAATGACTCGAGGGTTTCTGGCTTGGGGAATTTGTGGATCATAATGTTTTCTTAACATAGAAAGCTCAAGACAAGATGAAAATGTGGTAAGATGCAGAAGATAATTTGCCTTCAGTCTCTTGAGGTCATGTTATTTGAGAGACTTCCAGGTGGAAAGACTATGAAATGCAGGCACTTAAAATCAAAATAAAATGAAATGTGTTCAGTTTTGGCTGCTAGATGTTGAGTAAACAGGGCCTTGGCGAAGAACCCTTATTTCTTTAGGAATCACGTTCTTCATCTTAGAGGAGGAAAAATGAAAGGGAGTTATTCTGTAGTATACTTCTGACACATTCTCAAGAGAATGGTGTTGACAGTTCTATAATCACAGTCTGAAGCAGTTCCCAGATTATTATATACACACAGTCTGATGGAGAATCCATACTGTGTTTCCTATCTAACTCCCAAAAATATGTGATATATGGAACTGTTTCATTCGACTCTTCTCAACTACGGAGATTGTTAACAGGTATTTAACATATGTATTTTTAAAAAATTTTTCTAATGTGCTTGAAAAACACACATGAAGAAGGGGTATGTCTTCCTATCAGCCAACTCAAGTACTCCTCATTTCTGTAACATTTGTCATCTCTGTGAATAGGTTGCCACCTGTGTAATCAGGTAGAAAAAAAAGATTTATATTATTAATAGAAATTACACTAATATTTATAGCAATACTGGTATATAAAATATATTCAAATTTTGTATATTTTAGGCCTTAGGGGTCATAATTTTACCTGAAAATATCAGAGAAAAGCAAAAAGTATCTGCAAAGCCATTCTTCCTGAGAAAGATAGAAAGTAAGAAGTGAAAATCTAGCTCTCTAGTTTCTTTCACAGAGGTGATCACAACTAATAATCCTTGTCATTATTTCAGTTCTTGCAAAGAAATTCAGTAGGGTGACAGAAAGTTATCCCAGATAGAATAATCCAAGTAATGTATAAGAAGTAGAAGCAGGGCACTTGGGTGACACAGCTGGTTGAGTGTATGACTCTTGGTTTCAGCTCAGGTCATAATCTCAGGGTCCTGAGATTGAGTGCCACCTCAAGCCCCAAATTGAGCTCTATGCTCAGTGGGGCATTCACTTCTCTCCCTCTCCCTCTGCTCTTTCCGCTGCTCATGTACTCTTGGTCTTTCTCTCTCTCTCCCCCAAAATAAAAACAAATAAATCTAAAAAAAAAAAGAAAGCAAAACACAATTGTAGGGAAGGTAAATATGAGAGACTACCAGCTGTTTAAAGCAACAATGTTAATAAATCACTGTGGTGTGGATAATATATCTGACAGTAAAGTGTATAACAGTAGAGGAAAATCAGCCAGATCTATTAAACAAATAGAGTTAAAGCAAATGTTTTATACTATACTGGACCTCATCTGATTTAATGTACATGGTAATAAGTTATGGATGCCTTTTGTAATTTCTGAAGTAACAAGTAAAAGAATGGTAATTAAAGTCACAGTAAGTCAGATAACAGAAGAGATACAGTGAAATAACAAAAGATACGCAATTAATACCAAAAAATCAAGAAAAGTGAAATAAAAGGCCAAATAGAAGATATTGTAAATAAAACAAAATAAGCAAGATTTTATACCCCCACTCATATAGATATACATATAAACATATATACATGTACATAATTATGCACACATACATATACACACACATATGCACATACATATATATATACACATACATATATACATACACTTATATGCACACACACAGACATATATGCTATGTAAACATGCTATGCAAGCAAAAACAAAGCTAGTTCAGCAGCATTGATATACTATATATTATTATATTTTTAATTTATATCAACATGTAATATTAATATAGCACAAATGGACTTAAAGGTAAAAGTAGCAGGAAAGATAAGGAGACACATTTCATAATGATAGGTAACTTAACAGCAACATATAACATTAATAAATTTATATAAGCTTAATAATATAGATTTAAAATATATAAACCCAAAAGTGACAAACCTAAAATAAGAATTCAGTAAATCCACAATGCAAGTGGGAGATTTTAAAATACTTCTCTTAGTAACATATAGAAAAAGGAGAAAGATACAGCACATTTAAATATTATGATTAACCAATTTGACCTAATTGGGATTACATCCAACACATGCAGAGAAATATATCTTTTTCAAGTATACATAAAAGATTCATCAAAAAATGAAACAAGATGGGATCGGGAGGGAGACAAACCAAAAGAGACTCTTAACGTCATAAAACAAACTGAGGGGTGAGGGCGGGGAGAGAGGTTGGGAGACGGTGGTAGGGTTACATTATATGTTTAAATAAAAAAGCTTAAATTAAAAAAAAATATTCTGGACCATGAATCATGTTGCAACGCATTTCAGAGGTGCCCAATACAACAGTGTATGTTCTGTGGATACTGTTGAATTAAGTTAGAGCTCAGTAAGGAAGAAATAACTAGAATATATCCACATTTGTGGAAATGAGTCAGAACACTTGTAACTAACCTATGTGTGAAATACAAAGTCAATCACAAGGGTATTAGAAAATATTTTGAACTTAATGGTGACAAAAATATAACAGATCAAAATGTCGAGGATGCAGCCAGGGCAATAATTTAAAAAGGGAAACTCCCATGTTATAGTCCTGGAATCCACAGATGCACTTCAAGGTCAGAATATGAGACACTGGGTGCCTTCAGACACCCTTTTAAAGCAGCTTGGAGGCCAAGCATCTTGAGAAAATATTCCTCAGGTCTCCTTTGTGGGCAAAATTAGTATCATTTCCTATTTGTTTCATGGTGAAGGCCACTGTCTGATATTTGGCCAAGACTTCTACCTTACTTCCCATCAGGTTATTAACTTTGTCACAGGAAATGGAATTATAAAATTTAGAACCTTGCCTACTCTGTATTTCAGCACATAAAATCAAAGTACACATATCAACAAAATAAAAGTCAATACTAAATTTCAGAGGCCTATGGTTTGAAGACTGGAATTGATATGATTTAAACTGAGACAATACATGGAAAGCTGACCTCCAATCATGGAGCTTAGATGGCTCTCTGAAGATTTCCAGTCCCCTCTTTGGACAGATGCAGGGTGCTCAGGAGAACTAATCAGCAAAGAACCAAGTGAATCAGTCGTTTGAGCCAGGCTGCCTCATAGACGGCTGGCATTTGAACAAAAGAGGTAGCTGGCAAGATTAACAAAATTACTCTGTTATAAATTTAGCCAGAAAGGCTCACTGGTTTTTAAAGAAGTAAGAAGATTAAGATATTTCAGGACATACAGAAATCAAGGGAGAAACATGGAAGAAAATTCTCCCTGTTCAACCAGGCATAATAAACATTACAATTAATACAAGCATGTTAAATTATCCTTAATCATTAAAATTAACTTATATTATACATTCTTTCCACTTTCTATCTTTCAAATTACTTCAACTTTAATTAGCATCAGTATTATTTTCTCTTAATCACTTTCATAAAAATGAAAGTTATCTCTAAAGGAGTCCATTGCAATGGGTTCTCTTAAATCCCCAATCATAATTCATTTGTTAGGCAAATGCTAACTTGATTGATAAACATCAGATGATCCTTATTTTCCTCTGAATTTTACAGGATTTCAGAGGTTTTCCAGTTACTGGTGTTTTTTCTTAAGATGAGTTTATATTTCAATAATTTGGAAACTAATGTGTTTATTTCATATCCACGTAAGGAGTAGATATTCCCACATAATCATGCTAGATAAATTGCATACATCAAGGTATGACAATAATCTCTGGATAGGGAAACCCAGGTCATCTCTCCACACACAAAAGAAAAATCATGCTTAAACTAGTGTTTTTCAGACTGTGGCTCTGAATTCACTTGCATTTGTTATAGATGCTGATATTTAGGTCCTATGCTAAACCTACTGAAAAAAAAGTAGAGGGAGGAGCAGAGACCTGTATTTTTAATTTTTTTTCTATCTCTATCTCTATTTTTATTTTTATTTTTTATTACCTTTTTTTATTAACATATAATGTATTACTAGCCCCAGGGGTACGGGTCTGTGAATCGTCAGGCTTACACACTTCCTTCTCAGGTGAATTCTTATGTATATTCCAGTGCATAAGAATACTGGAAACAAATATCTAGAATACAGCATTTTAATTTTATATAAATTTTGTCCTTAAAAACAAAAGTGAGGGGCACCTGGGTGGCTCAGTGGGTTAAGCCTCTGCCTTCGGCTTAGGTCATGATCTCAGGGTCCTGGAATCGAGCTCTGCATCCATCAGGCTCTCTGCTCAGTAGGGAGCCTGCTTCCCCCTCTCTCTCTCTGCCTGCCTCTCTGCCTACTTGTGATCTCTGTCTGTCAAATAAACAAATAAAATCTTTAAAAAAAAAGTGAACTGACATATTCAATGTCTAGAGTGGGAATTTTTTAAAAATTGATATCTATTTATGAAAAGTTTGGAAGAGCATCTGAGTTCTCTCATAGAAACAGAATGGTTAAATTCATAATATCCTGATAAAAGTGTAAGTCGGTTAGAATGTGGAGAGAGAGAGAGAAATAAGAGAATAAATGTGCAGAATCGCAGAACGGTTAGTATTCTCGTCACTTCAAGAAAAAATAGCTTCTAGGACATTATGGGAATTAAAGATTAAAGCTGTTCTGCACACATACCATTCCTAGTTACCCTGGAAATGGAATCTTCACCTTATCAAAATGATAAAAACCACATGCAAATAAAGTAAATGAAATTGAGAAGAGGAGCCTCACTTATTCTAGGTAGGCTGTTGAGAAATTATGCTGAGCCAAGCCAAAAGGAGGGCATGAGAAGAAGAGATATGTATAAAACAGTTGAGTCTGTCTGCATATCTAAGAGAGAGACCTTTATTCCATGTATTGCTGAGTTATTTAGTGACAACCCAGTAGTTTTGTCATTAAATAATCCCTTATGTTCCAATATGTCCATACTGTCCTACCTGGTTAATTCATTGGCCTCCCCACTCTGAGAGGCATCTAAGGTTAGACACACCAGACTTGGAAAAGACAAGTTTTAGTAGTGCAGGCACCTTGCTGCTTTACATGGCTCTCCTCCCTGCTCTCAGGACCCAGGTCCTAAGGTCCTCTTAGGAGTAAGGAGTAGGGAGCTGTCCAAAATATAAATGCTGGTCCTTTCATTCAGGTGGATAGCCTTTATTACTATGTTTTATTTTCTGCACAGATTTTAAAAATCAAAGTAATACATGTATATTTTAAAAGTCTAACTATAGGGGCACCTGGAGGCTCAGTTGGTTGAGCTGCTGACTCTTGATTTCAGCTCAGGTCATGATCTCAGTGTCCTGGGATCCAGCCCATGTGGAGCTCCTCCAAGCTCTGTGCTCAGCGGAAAGTCTGCTTTCATGACTCTCTATTTCCCTCTGCTCTTCCCCTCACTTGCTCTCTCTCTCTCTCTCTCAAATAAATAAATAAATATGTAAAAAAAGGGGAAAAAAGTCTGATTATAATAATTTAAAAAATTGACCCTTTCTTCACTTCTTCCTGTTCGCAAAGCCCTCTCCCCTAAATTTTGTAGCTATTTTTTCTGACACCTACCTACTTGGTTATAAATGAGAGGGTTTTAATCCTATTTCTTGAATTACCAGTTTAAGACATTAACAATTCCCTTGTATTATGCAAGAAGAGGACTTAGATTTTCCCTTATTTGGTTTTTTTTTTTTTTTAAATGCCAACCTCTCTCCCTCTTCTGTTATGCTTTGGGTATCCTTGGTCTAGAGTCTCTACTCCAATTTCTGCACCAAATAAACCTCTATTCTCTTGGAGGGAGAAAGGCAGCTATGTGGCTGCACAAGATTGGGAAGGGGCTCCAAGGTTCTTACAAAGACTTTCAGTTTGTCCTCCTCCTTTTTTGCCTCTACTGTACCTGCTCCTCTAGTGCAAGAACCCTTCCGGTGAGAACTATCTTGCTTACCTTTGACATTTCCTTTCATCTCTTATCTACTTTCCAGCTTCTAAAACCATGTTTTCATCTCCTATCTGACTTATTTTGGAGTTTAAAACATATTTAATTTTTCCTGCCACTTGGCCAGGTTTCAGGAAGAAGCAAAGGTAAATGCATATGTGCAGTACCCCATGTTTAACCCCAAAGTCTCCTGAACAGATCGTATAATCCCTTTATTACCTTATTGGATCACGTCTGTATAAATCAAGTATCAGTTGTTTGTTTTGTATTGGTTTAGCTTAATTTAATGGACAATATTAGTGTTGCTCTAATTCTGACAATCCAATGAGAGTACGGTAAAACCAGCACTCTCATACATTGATCATGATCATGTAAATTGATATGACCCTTTTGGAAAACAATTTAGTTTCAGTATATATTTTAAAACCTTTAAGATTTTAATGCTCTTGGGCCCAGTAAAATTCTACTTCTAAAAATCTATTCTAAGGAAACAATCTTAAAGACAAGAATAAGAAAATTATGCACAAAGATACTTATCATGTACTTATTATAAACTTATTATAAGAAAATAAAACAGATAATAATCTACTATCAGTAAGAAAATGGCTAAGTAAGGAAAGGTATAAACACCCAATAGAATGGTCTACAGATATTTTAACAATTAAGATGGAAATGGGGCTGAAGGCCCACTCTAAAGAGTTGTAGCCTCCATGAGAAAGGGGTTTTTTAGAGATAGAACAAAAGCTGGTAAATATGCTTATTGAGGACATATTTATGATTATTAGAATTTGGAGTTAAAAAAGTGATTTGGTCTTGGACAAGACTTATTAAATATTTAAAATACCTTCTACTTCTAAGAATGAATTCTTAGAAATGTATAAGCTGTGACTTACAAAACAGAATCCAAGTACTTGAAAAACACAAGTTAGTTTGGTGCAAACTAGGAATTGGGGTATATTGAAATCAACATAACTTATCTGTATCGCAGACCAAATAGCTTCTGAATGTCTACTTTGATAATGATGCATGAATATTCTTACTCCAGGGGCCAGTACAACTAATTACTTTGGAACACCGGTATTTTTAATTTATGCCAGCATTCTCTTTCTCGAGAAAAGCGCAAACCACCTCAGATAAATCCAACCCATTTGTTCACAGTATTTCTGGCCGATACACTATATGAAGCAAATGGATTTCCAAACTTAAAATTGGTAAGCCACAGAGAATATTTGGCATCTTGTTGAAATCTATATCATAGGATCCAATTCTCCTGTACCCCAAGTCAACTCTTTGCACTGGCCTTCACTGTCATTTCATTAGACTGAAAAAGCTTCCCTCAAGGATGATCAACTGTAATGCAAAGGAGATTAACCTCTCACTCCCTGGTAATGATTTTAGGGTATTAAAAAGCTACAGTGAGCCTGAAGCAAGTGAGAACATTAATGATCAATTATGTCTGAACAAAGTTTATGATTGAAATTCAATGACTAAAGCCATTGTGACAACATTACTCTAATAATCAGAATGGCTTAATGGTCTATGTCAAAATGCAGTATCACCATATATCATTTATATCGTCTTACAAGCACTGAGAAAATAACTAACTTGAGATACTTTATGCTGATTGACTTTTTGCAAGGATTGTTTATTTAAAATGAATTAAAAGAAAATTCATCCCTCTTGATTCTACCGAGTACTTCAGTCACACTGATCATCTATACATCACTGCCTATGATAAAAATTTTACTCATAATTAATACTGTGCTTTGAGTGATTCTCCACTGTAGACAGAATTCCATCTTAATGACTACCACCATAGCATTTCATTCTATGCAATGACTATTTCCAATCCCCAAATTAAAGACTCTGTTAATGCTACTTTGGTGCTATAAATATAATACAATCTATCAAAAGAAAACATTATAAATATATATGAATGATTGTAACTCCCTGTCTATAAATCTGTTTAAAATACTATGCTTTTAGTTCATTGCATGTCAGTGCAATGACTTTCTATGAATGTTTATTTAAGACTAGGATATTAAAGTGCATTATGATTTTTCTAGTATCAAGAGGTACTGGTACCATGAGGGGGTAGAGATAGAATTATACTAGGAATGTAGGGCATGAATAGATTCCCTTCCTTAAGTCATGTGTACTAGTGGCAATTCTACAGTCATCTTCCTTAGCCCCGTCATGTAGTGATTTGGGAAAGAAAAAAAGGAAAGAAATGTGTAACCTTGGGAAACCCCAAGGCTTACCAGAAATGAGGCATGTTACTTAATGAAATATCAGGTCCTTGTGATAAGGTGGAAAAGGAAAATAAAGCTGCATTGAGAATAAGACTTAAGTCAGTAATTCTACTGTGCTACTAGATGTCAAATTTCCATAGGACAAGCTCTTTTTAAGAGGAAAAATAAAATTGTCTGTATGCACAAATGATCAATATGGCATTTTGAAAAATATGCCAAATATTATTGGAAATATATTCGAATACATTTGCTCTCTTCCTTTAAGACTCTAATCAAATAACCAACTCTTGCTCAGAGTTTTTCTTGATACATTTCTTCTGCCCAGTAGATTGTTGCTTAGATTTTAGGATCCCAATAGTATTCTGTACTTAATTAATTTTCAGTAAGTAGTTCACTATTTTGCAAGAATATGTGTTTCATGTCTACTTCTTCTAGTAATCCAGAATGTCTGGGACTATCTTGCTTATCTTTAGATTCAAAGTAAGAAATCTTACTTTAGATTCCAAGTAAAGATCACAGTGGCATATAGAGAATTCTAAATAAATGTTTCAAAATAAAATCTTTTACTAGCAAATATTTAGCAAATTCTAACCATGTGCCAAGAGCAAGGGTAAGCATTGGGGATTCTAAGTAAAAAAGCTAAAGCCCTTGACAGAATTTACATACTAATTTAAGGTAAAATACAATACATAAATACATCATGTATTTATATATATATAATATATGTAATCTGTTAATATCAGAAGAATTTACTGTCTGTTCCAATCAAAACCTGGTGATAGGCAGTTGGGCCCAGGAACTCCCTCTTAGAGTAGTTACTTTAGGAAACTTGCAATTATAAATCCTTTCTTTGCCTCCCAAAGTTGTAAATCTCCTATCACTCAGAACTATATTCTCAAGGACCCAGGAACCAGTGTCTCTTTAAAGTGCAAACGTTCAATGGTTCAAGGAGGTAGCTCTCACTCTTATTCCCAGTCCTTGTTGGAGGCAAAGGACCCAATGTTGCAGCAGCCTTTATTTATTTATTTTTTATTTAAATTAAATTTGCCAACTTATAATATATCATTTAGTTTCATATGTGGTGTTCAGTAATTTATCAGTTGCCTATAATACCTGGTACATATCACATCATGTGCCCTCCTTAATTCCCATCACCCAGTTACCCCATTTCCCATCCACCTCCCCTCCAGGAACCCTCAGTTTGTTTCCTGTAGTTAAGAGTCTCTCATGGTTTTTCTCCCTCTGATGACTTCCCATCCTGGTTTCTTATATTCCACATATGAGTGAAACCATGTGATGTAGCAGCTTTGTTTTAACTTGCAACACTGCCTCCAATCATGGAAATACAACTGTTTATTTCTCCTCTGAATAAACTCCAAGGAATAAACCCATACAGCCCAGACACAGGGACCCAGCCCCTTTTGATACTCTCAGTGCCTTTGCCTCAGCATACTTCAGCCTCAAAAAAATCCCCTGCCTTTTGTTTCATGAAGTTGAATTCAGTACCCACTGGATCCTCTTCCCTATGGTAATAGTCATCACTGAATAACATCTATCCTCAGAACTTTGATGTCTGGCTTTGTTTATTTTTAACAGGTATGTATGTGGAGAATGATATCTTAGGCAAAGGGAAAAGCTTTCAGGTTGAAGTTTGCTCGGTGTTTTTGAAGGAACACAAGAGGCCAGGAGGCTAAATCAGAGTGAAAGAGGACAGAGTGGTGGAGATAAGCTCAGATTAATACTGGGCTATATGACCTCTGAAGAAATTTGGATCTTA
>ML109841.1:0-30957 GCA_003697995.1 Taxidea taxus jeffersonii | reverse complement strand
TGTCATGAAAAAAGTAAGATTCTTTCATGAGGAAACTTTCCTGATTGTATGGAAACAAATGTAGTTTTAAAATAAATTTGAAGCAGATTGTGAGGAAAGAAGGGAGGGGTATTCTCTGGCAGGTTATCTGCTTGTTTTGAATAAAGACATTCTTAGAAATCTGTGAACGGAGAATCTGGAATGCTAGTGAAATGGAAGATTATTGTTAGTAAAAACAAAAACCCACACTGTCTCTCCTATTCCAAATGTGGCAGGTTTTCTGTCTAACTTCATCACTGGGACTGTGATGTCCCAGTGATAACTCTTTGTCTTATGAATGATTTTTGAGCATCATATATTGTCTAACAATAGCCCAAGACACTATGTGATGATTCAGCTGCTGATTCCAATTGAATTTTTCGTCATCCCTAGAATCCCATTTGGATCTACATAGTTCAGTGACTGAAGGAATTCACTGGAGTACTTTGGAAAGGGCTGGCAGAAGAGAACTCAGTAATTAAAAAACTTTACACAAGCAAGATAATCCATACTTAAACTAAGCCTATTATTATTATTATTATTATTATTATTATTATTTTGTTCCTGTAGCTCTCTTTTTTACCCCTAGCCCTTCTTGAATATTTGTGCAGAACAGCTTAATGCTAACAAAACAAGTCAGGAAATGACTGTGGCATCACTAGAGAAAGAACAGAATTAGAGGAAAATGGATAGAGGCTAACGAAATTGTGCATATGATTTTTAAAAAGGACAAGATCAAATAAAATACCTTACATTTATCATTATATAAAACCTGGAGACAATTTTTGACTCAATAGGCAGGAAATTAGACACGAGATTCAGGCATTGTTAATGTGACTTTCATACTTGAGTCCTGGCTCATTGTAATGAGACTCACCTCTCAGCCTCTCCTGGAATTCTAGCTTTTATGACATTTTTGCTGAGCTACCCCTCTATCCTTTAGTCATTCATCTTAATAGTCCACAGCAGCACAGAGTCCACATCACAAGACACAGCCTTTCTGCTTCTGTAAATGAGTTCAACCACTTCAAAAGCCACTCCCTTTGTTCCTTGATTTCTTTTTGAGATCCTAGCAACCACCATTGTGTCAGATTCTAAATTTAGATGCATTTCATGCATCTCTCTGAATCTGCAAATTATACTCCATCAGTGCACAACTGAGATTAAACCTTGGGCTCTTCAGTCCGCATAGAGCTAACTACTGTACACTTATTTCTTTATGCATGGAAGCCTTACCAAAAGTAGGTGCACAGGAACAAAAAAGGCAATGCTGAGAGCTGTTACAAATGGTGGAGCTACTAAGTCAGTCATTTGCTACTTTCTGCACATCCCTCTTTCTCCTCCTCTCTGTCATTATGAATTCCTCACAGTTAATTCCATACTTAATTTCTCAGCACCTCTCATGCAAGTTAATTTCTGATTAGACTGGCTCATGCAACCTGGTAATTTAAGTCAAGCAAACTCTCTTTAGAAAGTGAAGAAGGAGGCAACGGGTCTATACAGAGTGGTTAAAGAAGCACTCCTCAGCACTTAAGTCTATAAAAGCATTATGCCAGTTTTTGATAGGCTTTACCTCCCTTGTCTGAATTCTCATGGTCCCATTAGAGGAGACACAAGGACACAGTGTGATGCTGAGTTAAAACCTGAAGGAGCTGGTATGTTCCAAACCAGTCAAAGCATAAAATGCAGATGCTGTGAAGCATGTGCTTCCAAACACTGGCTGGGCTTCTGATGAAGTCTGCACCAATGGTGTTCATTATTATTTTAACTCCCTTTTTAAGGGTTATATTCTGAAAAAGATTCTGCAAGGCCAATACCTTCATCTTTTTTACATCTGAATCAACTATGGTCATCTAAAATCTGTGTCAGAATTCCTCCTGTTTTTAAAAATATTCAAGGAATAAATTGTTAGGCCTTTAAGTAGGAATTCATTCCAGCATTTCCACATGTAGAGGAATAGAACACTCATAGGTAATTTCTTTGGTCATCTTATTTGAGAAAGTCATGAAGCAAAGGCTAAGAATACATTTTCTGGGAACCTGACAGTATAGCCCTTAGAAACCAGCAACTACAACAGTAAAACCTTACCAGGTAGCAAGTACACATTTTGTTCCTGTCCGCTGCTGTGCAAATCCATAATGTGTAGCACATAGTAAACACCCATTAAACATGTGCTCACTGAAAGACTGATGACATAAATGCATACTGGTCACCAAAGCAGCCAAGGGTACCTTGTAAATAAATGCACACAGTCCTTGCTTCATCACCCATCTCATAACGGACTCAATTGATTTTTTTCCTTCCAAGTTGGCATCTGGTCCAGTGACTGCTCATACCATCGGTGTGACCTCATTCTTAAGATGTATGTTCCCAACATAATGGCTCGAATGATCATTTTCATTATTTTCATATTCAGCATATATTCATTGAGTTCATGTTATGGGCTTGCACTTTACTAGGGTCTGGGGAGAAAAAAATTATGTACCTCATAAAATAAAAATAAGTACCTCATAATCTAAATGAAAGATACATATGTAAAGAAATATAGCAATTGCAATAAAACAAACAACACTGGACTCAGCATTCTTGTTTCTCATTCATAGTTTTGACTATCTGAAAGTGTTTCCTAAGTTCATAACTTGGAAAAGATTTTTTTTAATATTTTATTTATTTATTTATTTGACAGAGATCACAAGTAGGCAGAGAGGCAGGCAGAGAGAGAGAGGAGGAAGTAGGCTCCCTGTTGAGCAGAGAGCCCGATACGGGGCTTGATCCCAGGACCCTAGGATCATGACCTGAGCCTAAGGCAGAGGCTTTAACCCACTGAGCCACCCAGGTGCCCCAAGATTGTTATTTTTGAAGCATTTTTCTGACCATGAGCTTTAGGAGCCTGGTATGCAGATACTAGTCAGGGATCAAGTGTAGCTGGCTCCAACTGCATCTTCAGCTCAACAGATCTTTGATTATCATGGTAGGATCCTAAGTCTTAATGTATGCAAGAACTATCTGAAATTGTGATTTAAAAATTGGGGATCAGATGTGTGTTTTTTTTTTTTTTCATCTGTTATCTCAAATGAACAAATGAAGAGGAAAAATCAACTCTGTAAAGGAAGCCTGGGGCTAGCTGTATAGTGGGGAAGACAGTTTATCTGTGCAGCCAAAGATCAGTAGACACTTCCCAGGTACTTGATAAGAGAGAGATACTTTAGGGTCTGTAAAACTAGCATATGCAGATATGGAAGCACAAAACATTCCCGTGAATGACAGGAGTAGCTCACTATGGCTGATGTGTAGGGTATAGGTAGAAAATGTTCCTAAAGGATATGCTTCGTTTGTTGGGTTGTGAGGAGCTCATTGCTGAACTTCAGGTTCAGAAATAACAGGATTAGATATTTTTAACAGCTGTCATATAATAAAAAACTACCTATGTTTAAGAATGTTTTTATACTCTATTTTTTAAAAAATATTTTATTTATTTGAGAGAGAGAGCAAGAGAGAATGCACAGGAGCCAGAGCAGGGAGGGGCAGAGGAAGAGGGAGAGGGAGAAGCAGACTTCCTACTGAGTGGCTGCATGGGGACCCCAATGCAGGACTGAATCCCAGGACTCTGAGATACTGACCTGAGCTGAAGGCAGATGCTTAACCACATGAACCACCCAGGTGTCCCTTTATATTCTATTTTTAATGGAATTTCTTCCTTTTGGGTTTCTCTAGAAGCCCAAAAGAAAGACCCTCAAGAAAGATTTAACCAAAAAAATTCTTTAAAAATTTGTTTTTTTTCCTTAAAAAAAAATACATACATATATATATATATATATATATATATATATATATATATATCTTTAGGTAATCCCAGGATACCACCTATAGTACTGTGACAGTAATACAAGTAAGACAAGGAAGCCAAGATTTCTTCATGCTAGTAGCCCCTTTGCATGCCTGGGGACTAATCCCACTGGGATCCCTGAGAGCCAGAGTCAAGTCTACATTTAGGAGTTTTTCCTCACTGGCCATCTGCTCTGGCCTCCTGAGCAGATATGACAAAACAGACATTCTTTTTTTTTTTTTTTAAGATTTTCTTTATTGATTTGACAGAGAGAGATCACAAGTAGGCAGAGAGGCAGGCAGAGAGAGAAGGGGAAGAGGTTCCCTGCTGAGCAGAGAGACCAACTCGGGGCTCAAGTCCAAGACCCTGAGATAAAGACCTGAGCCGAAGGCAGAGGCTTAACCCACTGAGTCACCCAGGTGCCCCAAAGTGGGCATTGTTGACCAGAAAAATCTCCAGAGCAACTAACCATGAGTGTTGGTAGGTGGATGTCACTGAGGTGGCAAGGGCAAAGCATATATGCCAGGGCACTAATGTCATCTACTAACAGGAAGATTCCAGGGATGTACTGACAAGGAAAAAAATACTGCTTATATTTGTACACATCCATCAGCAGAACTAGGAACTGTTTTAAGATATATTATATAGGAGAGGGTCATCAGCTTCAAATATCAGGCTTCCTATATCCTTCTCTGCATGGTCACATTCATACTTTTTTCAAGGTGTTTTCACTTATTTCAACTTTATTTGATTTTCCTCTACCTTCTGGACTTAGGCAAGGCTGATACAATTATTCTTGTGCTAGAGATGAAGAAATTGAGTTAGGAGGAATTCAACATTTTGTCCTTTAGCTAGAGTAAAAACCAAGTCTTCTTTTTCCTATTTTTTTTCCATTTAACTACCATAAGAAGAATATTTATCTTTTCCATATCATTCTCAACAGTGATTCATTTAACAATTAAAACTATTTTTATTGAAATGCAGAAACAATTTGTTAGAAAGTAGAGGAGGGTCAGTAAAGTAGCCTTCAGACTAAGAAGGCACTCTGAAAGTGAAGACGAAGCAAGCCACTGCATACCACTTACACAGAATTTTCTCCACAGTAACTTTCAGACAGGAGTGATCAACAGACAAATGATCCAGGGGCTATGCAGCTACTCTCCTCCCCTATTCTCTGCCAAGTCCAGACCTTAATCCTCAGCTTTTATAGAGCAAGGGACATGGAGGCAAGGTCACAGGGTATTCAAGTGGTGCCATCTGGGGGTGCTTGGGTGGCTCAGTCTATTGAACATCTGACTCTTGATTTTGTCTCAGGTCATGATCTCAGGGTGGTGAGATTAAGCCCCGTGAAGGACTCCACGCTCAGCATGGATTCTGCTTGTCCCTCTCCTTCCTCCTCTGCCTCTTCCCAACTTGTGCTCACTCTCCACCCTCCACCCCACTCCCCCAGCCTGGCTGGTAAGTAAGTAAAATCTTTTAAAAATAAAAATAAATAAAAATAAAGTGGTGCCACCTATATACCAGAGGATCTTACTAGTTATCTACAACAGGATCTTCTGTGTACCACTTTAGGAAAGATCAGAATAGGCCTTCCCTTGTTCTGGGCACTGTTTCCATTAACCTCCACGCAGCCTAGAATACGTAGCCTTGAGGGAGGTCATTGCACAGGCGTGAATAAGGTGGAGGGCCAAAGATGGAGTGGGCACTGTCAACACTCCTACACAATTCAAATAGTTATCATTTGCCAATTATTTTTCTAGTATATGAGAAGATGCCATGCAGAGAATTGTCTTCTTTTCTAACTGGGGATGTAAAAAGTTGTGGGCCATACACAAGGAGCAGAGCGAACATGTGAGGGCTGAAGTTGGAAACGCTGGATTGGACTTGACAGGGTCACTGGCTTGGGAGAGGAAGTATGTTACAGGACAGAGAAGTATCACAAAACCAGAGCTGAGTTCCAATTGGTGCTCTGTGTGTGGAAGGGTTACTAAGTAGATTAGGGTAGTTGGAACCACACACTTAGAAATATTAAAATGGTCATCTTAAATAATCAGTGGATCAGAAGGCAGATAGACAAACAGGAACAAGAAGACAAATTACAAAGGTGAGATGAGCTGATCAAAGATCTGGAGCATGAAAAATGAATGTAAATATACCAAGAATGTATGACAAACTTGAAGTTCAGCCATTTAGATAATTGGTCTGGGAAGCAGGAAATAGGAACATATCATAGGGAAGGACAGACCTTGGACAGCACATTGGCTGAAAAACAGAACTTCAGTTTCAACACTTTTGGAAAACGTTGAAAAGATCTTCCTGCTCCGGAGAAACCAATTCCATGAATTAGCATCTGGGAAGAAATGGTTCTATTAATGAGCTAAAACATTTTGCATATTTTTTTCACTGAAAAGAGGTCATATATAGGCATGACTCGTTTCACTATGCTTCCTTCTATTGTGCTTGGCAGACACTGTGGTTTTTACAAATTGAAAGCCTGTGGCAACATGGCACCCAGTAAGTCCATGAGTGCCATTTCTCCAACATTTGTTCATTTGTGTCTCTGGGTCACATTTTGGTATTCTCGCAATATTTCAAGCTTTTTCGTTATTATTCTATGTGTTGTCAGTGATCTTTGATGTGACTCTTTGTTTTGGGGTGCCACAAACCATGCCCTTATAATATGGCAAACTTAATCAATAAATGTTGTTTATAAATAAATGTTATTCCACTAACTGGCTGTTTCCTCATCTCTCTCCTTCTCCTTGGGCCTCCCTATGACTGAGAAATGACAACATTGAAAGTAGGCCAATTACCAACCCTACAATGACCTCTAAGTATTAAAGTGAAAGGAAGAGTCACAGGTTTCTCACTTTAAGTCAAAAGATAAAAATGATTAAACTTAGTCAGGAAGACATGTTAAAAGCAGAGATGGGCTGAAAGATAAGACTCTGTGTCAAATAGTCAAGATGTAATTGCAAAGAAAAATTTCCTGAAGGAAATGAAAAGTGCTACTTCTGGGAACACATGAATAATAAGAAAGAAAACAGCCTTATTGCTGATCTGGAGAAAGTTTTAGTAGCAGTCTAGATCAGACCAGCTGCAACATTTCCTTTAAGCTGAAACCTATTCCAGAGCAAGGCCTTACCTCTCTGCAATTCTGTGAAGGCTGAGAGAGGTGATAAAGCTGCAGAAGAGAAGTTTGAAGCCAGCAGAGGTTGGCTCATGAGATTTAAAGAAAGAAGCCAGCCCAGTAACATACAAGTGCAAGATGAAGCAGCAGGTGCTGATGTAGAAGCTGCAGCAAGGAATCCAGAAGATGTAGCTCAGATCATTAATGAAAGCAACTACATTCAACAACAGATTTTCATGTAGATGAAACTGCCTTCTATTGGAATAAGGTGCTACTTAGGACTTCATAGCTAGAGATGAGAAGTCAATGCCTGGCTTCAAAGCATCAGAGGACAGGATGACTCTCTTGTTAGGGGCTAATGCAGCTGGTGACTTTCATTTGAAACCAGTGCTCACTGACCATTCCAGAAATCCTAGGGCCGTTATGAATTATGCTAACTCTACTCTGCCTGTGTTGTGTAAATGGAACAGCACAGCTTGGATGACAGCACATTTTTTTAAAGATTTTATTGATTTATTTGACACAGAGTGAGTGAAAGAGAGCAAGTTAGAGAGCAAGCAAGCAAGCACAAGCAGGGGAACAGCAGGCAGAGGAGAAGCAAGCTCCCTGCTGAGCAAGGAGCCTAATATGGGGCTCGATCCCAGAACCCTGGGATCACGGCCTGAGTGAAAGGCAGCCGTTTAACCGACTGAGCCACCCAGGCACCCCAATAGCACTTTTTATAACTTGGCTTGCTGAGTATTTTAAGCCCACTTTTGAGATCTACTGCTCAAGAAAAAGATTCCTTTCAAAATATAACCGTTCATTGACAATGTCCCTGGTCACCCAAGAGTTCTGATGGAGATGTATAATGAGATTGATGTTGTTTTCATGCCTAACAAAAAAATCCATTCTGCAGCCAGTGGATCAAGGAGTCATTTCGACTTTCAAGTCTTATTATTTAAGAAATACATTTCATGAATCTGTAACTGCTGTAGACAGTAATTCCTCTGACGGATCTGGGCAAAGTCAGTTGACAACTTTCTAGAAAGGTTTACCATTTTGGATGCCATCAACATTTGTGATTCATGGGAAGAGGACAAAATATCAACACTAACAGGAGTTTGGAAGAAGTTGATTCCAACTCTTGTGGATGACTTTGAAGGTTCAGGACTTCAGTGGAGGGAGTAACTGCAGATGTGGTGGAAATAGCGAGAGAACCAGAATTAGAAGTGGAGCCTAAAGATGGGACTGAGTTGCTGCAATCTCAGGATAAAACTTGAACAGATGAAGCTCCTTATACACAAGCAAGGAAAGTGGTTTCTTGTGATGGGAACTACTCATGGTGAAGAGGCTGTGAAGATTGTGAAAATGACAATGAAGGATTTAGAATATGACATAAGCTTAGTAGGTTTAAAGCAGGGGCAGCGTTTGAGAAGACTGACTTCAATTTTGAAAGTTTTACTGTGGATTACAACTTGCTGAAAGTTCAGATGATCGTTAGCATGTTTTAGCAATAAAACATTTTTTAATTAAGGTATGTTCATTTTTTTAGACACAATGCCATCTCACACTTAATAGACTACAGTACTATAAACATAAATTTTATGTGCACTGAGAAACCAAAAATTTTTTTGACTTGCTTTCTTTGCAATATTCACTTCATCATGGTTGTCTGGGACCAAACCTGCAGTATCTCTAAGGTCCACATGTATAAAAGAAATAGGCTTAAAATAATCACTGTTGGCTGCAAACATGCACTGCACTTTTAATGAGGAGGAAAGGTATTGGCAGTGTTTTTCAGATCCATCATGAGCAACGATACTCAGGGAAGATCTGAGCTCCAAGTGGCTTTTATCTGTAGCATTCCCAGACAGTTGCAAGTCTTATAAGCATTATGAGGCAGGTGTCCCTAACTTGGTCTGTCTATTCTGAATACCACAAAAGTGTTGGCGGTAACATACTTTTGAGCCACTTCAGTTCAGATAGGCTTGTTTTAACACTGGAAGAGAGGGATCTTTACCTCAGGACTTCAGGATGATAACTCAAACACTATTTAACCTAACTGAAAAATGAATTATTCATAGTTCATAAAACAGTTAGCTTAAACATGAACAAACAAGAAATTATAAAGAACACGCAGTTTGGTTCTGATGCTAGTCTACAGTCTGTCTACATCAGGGAATTGGTGAGACCCTTAGCAGTTTGTGGTGAATGTTCCCCGTCTCTTTCTTGGTCTACTTTGACTGTCAACACTAGCTTTCTTTGGTCTGGTTCTTGGTTACTCACTAATTCTTTCTCTGCACCCCATATATTCTGTGCCATCTGTGTTAAAATACTCATGTCATTTTGATTTTGTTTTCAAACAAATTGTGAAGAACTCTCGGTGCCTATCTGTAAATTTCTCAAGGATCAATATTAGATATCCTTGCCGTCTCTATGTCTGGCCTTCTTTCTCTCTCTTTTGCTTAAGTTAGCTTGGTTCTTCTGTTCCCTTCCCTTCTTCACTTGTATACTTTCCTCTGCTGCCGACACTGGTGGAAGCCAAGAGACCTTAGAGGTGCACAGAAGAAAAGTTTCCACCTACTGGATTTTTAAGTTACTAGTAGCTTTGCTTCTGATAAACTTTCAAGATGATTTACCTCCTACAAAAATATATTCAATATATAAATATGAAACATGTTCTTGAATGTGCATTGCAAAAATTTGTGGGTCTCTCTGATTTGCATAGCAGTGTTGGAAAAGGAGTTTAGTACACAAATAGAATTTTCTGATTATCTGAACATTTCTTCCATTGCTCACAAAACATTGTAATCTAAGGAACCATATAAAAATTTATTCCCCATTAGCCCACAACTCTGTTCTTTGGCCCAGTTTGTGTAGGCCTCTAAAGTTGTCATGGGCTAAACATAAGTTAGAAGACAGGGAACTATATACTTCGTTAATTTCCAAATTGTTTCTGGTTTAAAGGAATACTTCACCTAGGAAAAACCTCCTTATTAGGCAGAAGTTCAACCTGAGTTCAGTTCACAAACAGCAAAGCAGTTCATCTGTCATTAGACAAGACATTACTTGAAAAGACAAACTTAAATTTATAACTAAATGAGGGGTTTTGTATTCATCATGTGGCAAATTTCAGGTTGAGCCTTAATGGTATAGAATGGCTGAAATTGACACAGGGTCACTGAATGGGAACAATGTTTTTAGAAGATGTAGTCCTTGATTAAGAGGTTACAGTGTAGTATAGCTCCATCACACTTAACGCTGGGAAATTTTTATGCTGGTTTTCAGCCCAAGGTTTTAAAATGCATGTTAGCTTTAAAATGAACATGAGTTGTTATACTTACTTTAAAGACGCCTCATGAAACTGAGAATAAGTTAGTTTTCTTAGTGATTACTCTTTCTAAGATTATTTAGCCCCAATCCACATCTCATCTTCCCTTACTCCAGGAAAAACTGGGTATGATGCCTTCTCTAAGGTTTCCCTGTCATAGACGTGACACAAAAATAAATGACTGGTTCCTCCCTCCTTCGGTTCTACTTCCTCTCCTAGCTTTCTCTTCGCTCCATTATCTCACTCTTCTGTGTCCAGTGACGGCAGGCTGAGAAGTGGTGAGAGGCAGGAATTTGACCACTGAAAGGCTCTCCATGTGTCTAGAAGTGCATTTGAGGCTGACACTTTAACTAAAAGCTCTGTAATGTTTCAACATTGGATAACAAATTAGGAAGAGGTCAAAGAACAACAACAGCAAAAAAAAAAAAAAAAAAAATCCAGGGGCCCCTGGGTGGCTCAGTGGGTTAAAGCCTCTGCCTTCAGCTCAGGTCATGATCCCAGGGTCCTAGGATCAAGCCCCTCATCGGGCTCTCTGTTCAGCGGGGGACCTGCTTCCCCCTCTCTCTCTGCCTGCTTCTCTGCCTACTTGTGATCTCTGTCTGTCAAATAAATAAAAATTAAAAAAATAAATAAATAAAAATCCAGAGCAAATAAATGTGAGTTTAATTTGAAGGTTTAAAACCTGAGTGCATGCTGGGACCAAGGTTGAAAGGTTAAGCTACTTGAAGGAGATCCTTCAAAGAAACTTGATTTTCCTCTTGAATGCAGCTAAAGAAACAACTGACAATAAACCCTCAAGAAAATGTAGTGAGGAGAAGAGGTAGCTGAGAGACACACATGGACTGGTCTTCACAAAGCCATCAAATAGCTCTCATGCCTTCAGATGTTGTCTCAAAAAACTAGGAAAGGAAAAATTGTGCATCCTAATATCCTGATAAAAATATATTCTAAATTTTTCTAACATTTACATTAAATGTCTTGTCATTTAATACTTAAAGATAACAATTACAATGAGATTAAAAGGGTCATAAACACCATTATACTGTATTTCATTCTATGGTGTACGAACCTTTTAATGTGCTGCCCAATTCAGTTTGCTAGGATTTTGTTGGGAATTTTTGTGTCTCTATTCATCAGGGATACTGGCTGGTAGTTTGTTTTCTTGTAGTGCCTTTATCTGCCTTTGGTATCAGAGTAATGCCCAGGCTGAGTTAGGGGCTCACCACTATCTGGTTATCTAGACTCCCTGGCTGGGTGAGCCGACTGGCTGGACTCTCTAAGCTGGCTGCTGGGTGGGACGGCTAATCTGGCGGTGCTGTAGCTTGCTCTGCAGTCAGGTGGCATCACTCCCGGGATGCATGATTACCTCTCATTGGGCAGAGATGCAAACTGCATTGCTGCCATTTGGAGTCTGTGACTGGGCTGGTCTGCAGGCTAGGCAACCTGACCAGATTGTGCTAGTAATTGGACTTTGTGTTCAGGTTGAGGCTACAGGTAGGGCCTTGTAGGAAAATAGAGCTTCAGGCTGCGCTCTGCCATCAAGTGAGGTTATAAGCTAGTATGCTAAAGTTGGATGGGATGATTGGGGAGGCCACTGGTGCTTCTTTGTTGAGCTTTTTTTTATTGTTGCAGTTGCTGGCTGGACTCTGTCATAGGGCAGATCCTCCACCTATATCCCATAGTTCATGGGGGCTGGAGACTATCCTGAAGTTGGGTGGGTTTGCTATCTGGGCTTCTGGGTCAAGTGGGGCCACAGGTTATGCTTTGCATTTTGGTGGGGTCACTGGTTGAGCCACCTTTCTGGGTGAGGCCACTGACTGTTCAGCAGGACTGTAGACTGAACTCTACAGAAGGATAGTACCATAGATTGGGCTCTGAGCCTGACCAGGATCACTATTCAGGCTCTCTGGCAATGAGATACCAGCAGCTATGATCCACAGATGGGCACATCTACTGACTTGGCTCCTTGCTGGACCAGAGCTATCGAATGGGCTCCATGGCTACCTGGGTTTTCTGTCCAGTAGTCTCCTGGTCTAGTGGGACTGGATGCTATTCTGAGCATTAGGGTGATGTTGAGAGTTTTCTTTCCTGCCCAAACAGACTGTAGGATGTTTCCCAGCTGCCAGGCATCTGTGGCCATGCTTCCCACTGGAGTAGGACCACAGGTTGGTTTTGCTCAGCCATTGGGCAGGTCTTTGAACTTGCTTTCCTTCCCAGACAAGGCCATAGGCCATACTCCACAGCCAGTATGGACCTTAGGCTAAGGATCTAAATCAGGCTGAACTGCCAAACAAGCTCCCTGGTAAGATTGGGCTACCAGCTTGACTCTGTAGATGGGCAAAGCAGTTGGCTAGGATCTCTCCTCAAGCACTTGGCCCCACAGCAGTCATAAACATAGTCCTCCACTATATCTAAGCACTGGCTACATAAGCCCCACTCCCTTCTCTATCTCTATCTCTCTGCCAGTGGTGGAGCCCCTCGATTCCTCTGGCGATCCTGGTGAGGTGAGACCTGAGCATGCCTCCCAAGAAGCTCCCACAAGACCAGAAAATCCGGATGTCCATCGTGGGTTCTCTTTTCTCATCAGAGAAACTGTAGGCCCAGGGGGTTATTCTTGGTGTGGTTCTGTGCCCACCTAGTGGGTGGCAATGCGGTGGAAGTAAAACTAATCTTCTTATCCTTGTAATGTTCTTGGTTTCTGTGATTCCCAAAGGGTGCTTCAGCCTCACCTCTGGTTTCTAGGATTTACACAATGGCTTTTTATCTATGGTAGTTGTTAATTGGTCTTCTTGTGAGGGGGACTGAAGTTGGGAACTACTTCTGTTGCTATCTTGTCACTATGTTAAAGATATTTTTATAAGGCTTATTATTAAGTTGTGCTAATTAATTCATTTACGTATAACATCCTAATAAATCATTCATAGTAGATTAAATGTGATTTCCTTGGTTATTTCTATAGTCAGCACCTTAATTATTATATCATTATATGGTCAAGTCAGATTCAACTTGAGTAATTTTAACCTATGACACCTTTTCAATAATTTAAACCTGTGAAGTCTTGGACTGCCTACATCTGAAAAGACCTATTCCATATGAAACCACTAGAAGTTCAATCATAAATCATTTTCAGTGAATATATGCTTGCAGCATCTTAAAGCCAATAAAGTAAGAGCAGGTAAGTTAGTATATTTTTATAGAAGAGGAGATGTGGGGGAAAAGATCAGATTCTGACTACCTCCATACTAATTGCTGACAAAATTTTAAATGTTACAGTTATACTTCTTAGTAAAACCTCAAAAACAGCAATGACTATTAATGTAAATCAATAATAAATCAATAAAGCAACATGACGAAATTCCATGTGTCTTCTTTTGCTCCTCCAGATCCAGATCTGCCAAGCCACCACTGGACAGCTGTTTTCCATAACAGAAGATCTCAAGTCCTGCCAGCCTGTCAATATAGATTTTTTTCATACCATCTTTAGGTTCTGATCATACTCTCCCTCCCTTTACCCTTTCAGAGTAGTAGTAGAACTTTGATACTAGTTCCCATGTAGGGCATTACCTCTTAGAATTTCCCTACACCTGCCCGTAGCTTTATTGAGAAAACTGATATACAAAGAAGGGCACATATTTAATGTATACAATTTGCTGAGTTTGGACATGTGCAAATAGCCATGATACATCACCACAAAGCAAGGTTACAGGCATATCCACCTTTCAGAATTCCACCCCCTCTTTTTTTTGGTAAGTACACTTAACATGAAAACTACCTTATTAGCAAATTTGAAGTGTAAAATACCATACCAACTCTGGGACTTCTTCACTCAGTAGAACTGACACTTTATGCACATTGAGTAACTCCTCATTTTACCCATCCCCTGGGCCCTGGAGACTACTATTGTATTCTTTGCTTCTATGAGTTTGGCTGTTTTAGGTATCTCATATTTATCCTTCTGTGACTGGCTTATTCATGTAGCAAAATCATCTGTGTTTTTATACACTAACAAAGAACCATCTGAAAGGGATTATTTACAACAGCCAAAATATGGAAACAATCCATATCTTGTGGATATGTGTCCATCAACAGATGAACGGACCAAGAAAAAGTGATAAATGAAACCTGGAGGACATCATGGTAAGTGAAAAAAGGCATACTTTAAAAATAATCATTTTATTAAACTCTCCTTAAATTATCGAACTTGAACCTGCCATCTCTTTCCTGCCATAAACCCTGAGAGATACAGAAGATATTAGGCAGTGCTCACTTCAGCAGCACATACACTAAAATAGAAGATATTAGGCAAAGCGAATAGAAGCATTCCCAATATAACGGTGCAAATTTAGATGAAAGATAGAGCCTCTTTAAGCCTCACTTTAGAAAAATATATTTTATTTATTTATTTGACACAGGCCGGGGGCGGGGAGTGGTGCACAAGCAGGGGGAGTGGCAGGCAGAGGGAGAGGGAGAAGCAGGCTTCCTACTCTGCAGGGAGCCTGATTCAGGATTCGATCCCAGAACCCTGGAATCATGACCTGAGCCCAAGGCAGACACTTACCTGCCTGAGCCACCCAGGTGCCTCTAAGCCTCACTTTTTAAATGTGTTAATGAGGATAACTATTCCTATTTTAGTACACAAAATAATACCCTTGAAGATATTTACCCTCTCCATCCCCCACCCCAGCTGCAACCTGTGAATTGTTGTGTTGCATGGTGAGAGTGAATTAAGGTTTCAGTTGGGATTAAGGATGCAGTCAGGTATACTTAAGGAGAGGAACCAGGATAATCCAGGTGGGCCCAATGTAAGAACAAGCTTACTTAAGTGTGGATGAGGGAGCCAGCAGGGTTAGTATCAAAGTGACGAGGTGTGAGAAGGTCTTCAGTTTCTGGCTTCGAGGTTGGAGGAAGGAGCTGCAAGCCAAAAAATGTGAGCAGTGAGAAAACAGATTCTCCTCAGAACTTCCAAATGGAGCGCAGCCCTGCTGATACCTGCCTGTAGCCCACCGAGACCCATTCTGGGCTTGCAACCTCCAGAAATGGAAGGTGATGAATGTGTGTTATTTTAAGCCGTTGTAGTTTGCCGTAGCTTATTGCCGCAACAATAGAAAACCGCTGCATGGGTTTGTCTCGGGAAGGGCATGAAATAATGTAAAGCTTAATGTTTTAAAACCTAAATGCTGGAGTTAGATACGTCCGTCTTGAGCCTTTCTCAAAATGGGAATGTTACTGAACCTGAGTTTAGCTGCCTGTTGCTCGAAAGGCTGATGATACTCAAGAGATGAGTTTGGAAAGCGATAGGAGCTTTATTCACGAGGCCGGCAACCTGCGGAGAAGGCAGACTCTCGTCCAAAACCAACTCAGAGGCTTATGCTTGGCTCAGGAGGTTTGCAAGGAGTTTGGGGTGGTTAATCAGTGAAGAGAATGCAGGGGTCTGTAATATTTCTTTATCACTTGCAGACTAAACTGTGCCAACTATAGACGTTATCTCAGCGCTGGGCAAAGGAGTCCGGTTTCTGTTTCATGATGTGCAGGAGGACTCTGCTCTTTATGCAAAGGAGGACAAAGTCCACAGGTACCCAGAAGGAGGTGAGTGAAATCATTTATGTAACCTAAAAAATATTTTCTTTTGCTAAAAAAAAAAAAAAAAATTGAGGCTAATCAAAAAACTGAGGGTGCTTCAAACAGACTTGCTGGCTCCTGTGGCCTGGGAAGGGTTCAGTCCTTCATTCCTCCATGCAAGTAGTCTGTCTGCTACATAGCAAGGAGCAGGTCAGCAAATATGGAGGGTGTTAACTTGAAGCAAGTTAACCCTTTCAATGGGTGGGAGTCCGGTTACAGTAATTGTTACTTTGATTCAATCAGCCTGTCTCAATGTCTTTATCGACATGTAGGGAGATATCTGGAAATACAAAATTTTTGTCAGCTTCTTCTTCATACGACTCTGTACTTAATAACTTCCCTAGTTGGCCAGAATTGTGTGCATTGATTGTCTCTAGAACTTGCAGTGTAATTCATAAGGATTTTGATAATCAGAAGAGAGGGATTAAGGGAAACTAGGAAGAGAATTTATGCCAGAAGAGTACCATTGAAAAGTATATAGAATTAGAGCCAGGCCACATTGCTTCCACTTCTGAAGAGTTTAGAAATGGACTGCCATAATATATTGGGGGATGGGGTAGGACTGGGGAACAGGTGAGCATAAACTCGAGAGTAACAGAGACTCCTCTCACGCACACTGGGCAGCTACAGGGAGCTGGGGGAAAACTGTACCGGCTCAAGCTGACCTCCCTTCACCTTTCTGTGTAATACCGTGGGTCCACAATGCAGAAGAAATGAGTTGTTTGCTGCTTTTGGATTCTGTGGGATAAAACCCTCCCATTTACAAATACATACACAGGATGATGCCCTAGGAGAATGACCATTTTATTGACTGTTGTCTTCGCAGAAATTTATGTCCACACCGTGTGGACAGTGTTCCCTCACTGCCAATTTCATTGGCTCAAGATAAGCCCCTCATTACCCCAAACAGAGTAAGGTGTCTCTGACATCTGAAGAAATGGATATTGAAGCTAATAGGAGAATCCTGACTTTTCTCTCATTGAACAACAGTTAAATAACACCAGCCTGTGCTCCATACCCCCCTCACCATATAAATGAAGAGCTAATAATCCAAATTTCATACAGTTGAGTGTAGTAATGTTCAGATGTTAGTAACAACACCAAACAATATAACTTGGTTATAACTAGTTATATGGCATTAGTAAGTTCTTTGGCATTAGTAAGACTTAAATTTCTTCTTCTCTTTTCTTCTATAATAAAACATATAAAGTCTAAAATACAATAGTTTCTAAACAACGTAAAAACTCTCCCTCCTTTCTCTGCTCCCACTCAGGCAGTGTCCCCTCCGGGTGGGGGGGCAACCACTTTCATAGATTCTTGTATCCTACCAAAATATGCCATATATTTGTAAATATTTATCATTGTTTCCTCAAAAATGATAGCACATCGGTTTTTGCCCTTGCCTTTTCCACATAACTCTCAATGCCAGAGTGTTTTCCACATCAGTAAATACAGTCCTACTTACCCATAATTATGGAAATGATTTTAGACTGCTAAGTGTTTATAGTATGTATTTTCATAAAGTCGGTATTTATTTGGAAACTAAACTGGTTCTTAAAATGATTTCTATTTCTGGTAGAATTGATTACTATCCCAAATTAACATTAAGTTTGCTTTCAACTTTGGACTGATGAAGATGTGCTTCAAAGGATAGTTTGTATATTATGACAGAAAAGAAAGAACTTGTGAGACTGGGAACAGTTCTCTCTAACCTGGTGTGTTTTAACTCCGGAATAGCCTCTTCAACTGTAGAATTGGCAGCAGGTGAAAGTAGACAAAATCTGGTGTGTGTGTGTGTGTGTTTACGATAACACACACTTCAAATTATGTGCATGAAACCATGTTCCTTCAAATGGACTCTTTAATTGCCAAGCAATGAATATAGATGAGAGGACCTATTTTAATCTGTGGCCATAGATGAATGTTCACCCAGCGTTTGGGTTTATACATGCATTTCTTCCGTAATAAGCAGGAGGAGCAGACATGTAGGAGGTCTAACCAGCTGCTGCAAATGTGGGCCCTTAGGGCCTGATTACAGAGGCTGGATAGACTTGCCTGCTGCAAGCCGGTCCAACTCCCTGCTTGGCTCTCTCTGCTGAAGTCACTATCTTTTAGGCTGGAATCCAAGTTTGACATCATTTATCTACATGAACAGGTGCTCCCATAAAATGAACCCCATAAAAAGCAAATGCTACGGCAGAGCTCAATGATTTCCCACTTGATGTTTTTGTAGAGACTATGCTGGGAGGCAGGCAGGGTTTCTCTATAGTCTCAAGAAGCTGAACAGAGGAAAATAGAGATCAACATTTCTCAGGGAGAAATGGCTGAAAATTCTAGAAGGCTTTATTTTAAATAATTTTAAGTAAATTCTTTAAAAACCTATCCATTCCCCAATCCTTTAATATGATTTCTCCTATATTTGTTAGCATATGGCTGATATTTATGGCTGATATTTGGTATAGTATTAGAACAAAAGAAAAGGGAAAAAAACCTCAAAAGAATAATTGGTGGAATGTATTTAAAAGGGCAGGTGGAAAGCAACATATTTAATTCCAATCAAAAGGTTTTGGAGCCAAAGTACTGAGGTGACTACTGAAGATAAAAACCTCCAGAAAAAGTTCAAGAAATTGAAGTGCATCTTTAAAAAGGTGAAATTGTCATATTTACCTGTTAGTATAAAAACAATGGTAATTTATCGGTCTGAACATGATTTCAGGTTGCCCCACCCTGTACTTGTTTTAAGATGTCTTTGTGGATTGAAAATTTTAGAAGGGTGAAATCACTTTAAACCCTTTATGTTAGCAAGATCTTATGAATTTGAAGACTGACTAATGCAAGGATCTACGTTTTGAGAAGTCTGTTTTCAGCTACATGGTACATGTGTGGTTGGATTCTGTTATTTGTCTAATGATGGTTAAAGAATCTGATTTGAAAAAAAAATATTTTGTATTAATTGAATGTCTAGAGTCAATCCCCTTCCTCTCAAAATTGTGCAATTAGGCTGACAAATTTAAAAACTTCAAATCTTTTCTTGCTCCAGTATTTTTATCTTCAGGCACTGATACAACTCCCCTTACAATTCCTCTTTTTCTCTTGAAAGAGTATTAGCTCAGTTTCCCTGAACGACCTCTATCCCTACCTAAGGAGAATCTTTAAAGCTGTCCTATGTTGCCCAAAGCTAGTTCACAATAGAAATATTTTTGGTGAGAAGCAAAACAATTATTTGCACAATGTTAAATATCTTGTGTTAGTAAACATACTTACCATGAGGGTAAATGACCTTAGGAAGCATGCAGTTACAATGAAACTACTTCTTGTTTAGTATTTTGGTCTCATGAAGTCTTACACTGTCTTGTTAAATCAACCTTAACCGGGACATTTTATTTTCTATTTCATGTTATTCCATTCATAGAATGTGCTGAGGGGAGAGAGATGCTGGAAAAGGTGAGGTGTAGTTTAATGTCTGCTTTCTGGAAGGTGAAAATAGATTCTGCTTTAAAGGTTTACCCAAGAGAGCAGAGTGTTTCCATTTCCTCTGTGAATTCCTCCTGATAGTTACTCTTTTTTGATTTGGAGAAGAACTGGAAATTCTGTTGTTTATTTTCCTCTCCGAGCAAGAGTCTCATTTAGTGGCCTCATATGGGTACAAGTGAAGGCAATTTAATATGCCCAGGTGACCGCTTGCACAGTTGACCAGGAGGCATGGTCACCGGGAAAGGAAAAGTTTTATAGTCAGTAAACATCTTTTCATCACAGCTGCTCCTTACAGATTAAAAGAACAATGAGGGGATGCCTGGGTGGTTCAGTTGGTTAAGCAGTTGCCTTCAGCTCAGGTCATGATCCCAGCGTCCTGGGATCGAGTCCCACATCGGGCTCCTTGCTCAGCGGAGGAACCTGCTTCTCCCTCTGTCTCTGCCTGCCACTCTGTCTGCCTGTGCTCGCTCCCGCTCTCTCTCCAACAAATAAATAAAATCTTTAAAAAAAAAAAAAAAAGCAATGAGGTTGACTTACATTGGAGATCTCTCTCTGGTATATTATGATCTCGGTGTGGTCACAGAGCTGAAACTTTATAGTTTATATATCCAACTGCATTTGCTTCTTTTTCCATCTCTGTAGTACTTCCATGGGAACATGAAAATGATTAAAATTCTGATTATTAATATGAACAAAACAAAAGAGAACATCTTCAAAATTAAAATTCAGAGAGAAATTGAATCCCATAACAGAGTATTCATTTATATTCAAAGAATGCTAATAATCTTCAGTCTTTGTACATGAGATCTAAAATTCAATCGGTAAATCACCTTAACAGAATCCGAAAATGAAAAAGCAAAGAAAATTTTTCCAAGATAACCACTTTCTGCTATTGATCAAAGCTTGATCTAGGTTTATACTCTATTGGCAAGCTGCAGATGGGATTTTCTAGATTTGTCAATGTAAATGTATCATCGCCAAATGTTTCAGTAATGTCTTCTGTTAGCTATCACTCTTGGTTGTAACATGAGCAAACAGTGACTGTTCTTTTTTTTCTGTTGTGGTCCTCATGCTCCAAAGAATGAGCAGCTTTAGGCAAGGAGGTGATTCATGTCTCTATTTGCCAGACAAATGCAACTCATTTGCTAGTATGAAGTACCAAGGTGCTTCCTACCCTGCTGCTTACTTTTAAGTAATTCAGCTTCATTACTATCCTTCTTTAGTGTTAGTTCAGATTGAAGATTTCAAGATCTTATTTCAGATATAAAGGTGTCAAAAATAAAATGATGCCAGACAATATTACTTCTAATGGTTATTTTCACAAAGGACCTGACAAATGGTGTGGAGAAACTCTGACTTACAGTTCTTTACCCCTTCTGAATTTAGGGGCTCAGTGTTAAGTCAGTGAGCCTCAAAGCTGCAGAAAAATCTGGGGTGTTAGAGACCAAGGAGAGTAGACCTTCCAGGAACAGCTTTCTCTTCCTGTGTAATTAAATTTTGCTATCATTACCCTGGAGTAAGCTATTCAAATATTTCCAGATGAGTTACAATATAGTACATCGAAAATGGAGACCCTCATTTGAGAGTCTGTCCTTGCATTTGATGCCCCAATTGTGTTGTTGTTGTTCCTTCTTTTTGGGGCTCTTTTATTCTATCTTTCTTGAAAGACCTGTACATAATCCTCTCTTAGAACTCAGTGCTGGTTGCTCCAGAAGATGACTATGGATCTGTCTAGCTCTAATAGCTCCCGAAGTGAACTCCAAAAACACATATAATCTGCACATTAAGACCTATCACCCCAGACATAATTCCCATATCTGGTTAAAATGTATCCTGTTTTCACATGCTAAGCATTATAACAGATTTATGTACACAATTATCTGCATCATATGAAAATTGGGAGATTCCTGTCTCGATAATTACAGCTTAGTAGTACAGCTTGAAGTCAAGATTTGTGATGCCTCCAGCTTTACTTTTCTTTTTCAACATTTCTTTAGCTATTCAGGATCTTGTTCCATACAAATTATAGAATTGTTTCAGCTCTCTGAAAAATGCTAGTGGTATTTTGATTAAGATTGCATTGGATGTATAGATTGCTTTGGGTAATATAGATATTTTAAAATATTTCAATCCATAAGCATGGAATGTTTTTCCATTTCTTTGTGCCATCTCTGATGTCCTTCATCAGAGTTTAAAGTATTCAGAGTAGAGATCTTTTACTTCTTTCATTAGGCTTATTCCTAGGTGTCTTACAGTTTTTGGTGTAATTGTAAATGGGATCTATTCCTTGATTTATCCTTCTGCTTCATTGTTGGTGTATAGAAATGCAGCAGACTACTGTGCATTGATTTTATATCTTGCAACTTTGCTGAATTCCTGTATCAGTTCTGGCAATTTTCGGTAGAGTCCTGTTTTATACATAGACTCTCCGGTCTTCTGAGAAGAATTGAAGTTTGACTTCTTCCTTGCTGATCTGGATGCTTTTTGTTTCTTTTCATTGTCTGATTCCTTTAAAAAGTTAGGTACTTAATTAGGCAGGTAAGTATCCTTATGTGAAACGAACATCACCCCAGAGTTAGGAGGTAAAAGTTCCAAACCTGAACCTTGCCACTAGTGTCCTTCCACACAGCTGGACCTGTTTCTTCTCAAATTTCCTCTGTCAGATGGAGACATTGTCTCAGATGTTTTTTTAGGCCCCCCTGACAACCCCAGAAGAGCACTTATTGAGGATTTGGCCAAGAAGAATTCATTAATCCATAGCTAAGAAAAAAAAAAAATATTTTCCCTGACCAGAAAATGAGTCTTGTTTCAAAGCTCCTTTTATTTTTTATTTCTGAAAGTATAAATAATATGAAATATTCCATTATAATTGTATTCCTCTTTAGACCAGCAACGAGCATTGGTACAAACATAGAAATGTTAAGAACTTTTATCAACTGACAGAAACCAATAATAAATTACAATGGAAAAACACATTTTCAACCAGTCTGAAACAAATAGAAGTGGTACAATCTCAAATGTATAAATCCATCATGTATGAACCAACATACATGGTTTGGAGTGTTGTGGAGGCCATTAAAGAGGAACTGGTTGGAAATAAAGTCCCAAGTCTCCAACTGTGTCTATTCCTTTCCATTTCATAGTCAAGAGACTGAGAAAATGAGAGTCCCAATGAGGAATTCAATGAGGTTAGGGCTTTGGTTTGTGTTTGGAAGAGCCTGTTTATGAAGTCTGGGGTCTTTCAAAGGGCGCATGGATAGATGCAATCTTATTGATTGGATTCTCTTTCTGTCTTCCCAGATGACTAGAGGTCCATTTGTCTTGAAATTCTGAATTTGTCTCTTACACCTAGTCTCAAATATTGCAATTTGTGATTGAAAGATTGCCACACTGATAGCAAGCTTTTATATGGCAATGTCCTTAAGTCACTATAGTTCTTTTTGCTTATAATTTATTCTGGGGGAAAAATGTGGTAAAACAATATTAGTGTCTAGATTTCTCATGTTTCATACATGTGAAGTAGCAGATGAAAGAAAATATTACTTAAGTACCATGCTGTTTAAGTTCCCAGTTTTGCCTCTTCTGTAAGAAATCATGAGTTAAGATACACTTGGCATAAGAATACTTAAGCTTTACTTAGGTCTTAGCTCAGAATTATATTGGTTTTGCCAAAAGTCTAAGCAAAACTTTTAGAACTGGTAAGCAAAGATCTATTTCAATATTTAGGATTACTTATAAAGTTCAAAGCAGATTAATAGTGAGTTTGTGAATATGAGAATAAAAGTTTCAGTATAAACTTCATCAAATTCATTTTTATAAACAAAAATGGTTGTTTTGGAAGCAGTCTAGAAAAGACCTAATTACCTAATTATTGATATGTTGGCTTTATAGTTTATAATTGTTCTAGAATTATTACAAATTCCACCTAGAGGTGCCTGAATGGCTCTGTTGGTTAGACTTCTGGCTCCTGATTTCAGATCAGGTCATGATCTCAGGGTGGTGAGGCTAAGCCCTATCTCAGTCTCTGTGCTCAGTGTGGAGTCTGCTTAACCCTCTCCCCTTCTCTCTCCCCTGCTCACTCACACTCACTCTCACCATCTCAAATAGTATTTAAAATATTAAAAAATCCAATTAAAACCACTCTCCTGCCCAGAAAACATCAGATGGTTTTAATTAATATAATAAAAATGAAAAGTAAAATGTGATGTTCTACAGCTCATGGATTCTGTAACTTTAGATTTATAGGGACGGACAACATCTGACTTTGTCCTGAAAGGAAAAAAAAAATACTGAAAACATGGGTCTGAGCTTAGAAAATGTAAAGCTTGGTAGGTTAGTGATCAATTATGGTTATTTTTAATTATTCAATATCAGAAAGCTTCTGTTTTCCAATATAGTGAGAATTTCTAATCTATCACAAAGATTAATATATTTTCTTTTATTTAGAATGGAATCAGTTTGAAAAACAGAAGTTTTATGGTCTATACAATTCGCTAACTGCATATGGTACAGTTTTGAAATGATTCTCAGAAGGCTAAGTGCATATGTATGTGATTTTTAATTCTTAAGATTATTATGGCCATGTGAAATAGACTAGTTGAAGGAATTTCTTTTTCTACCATAGCACAAAAGGGGGAGAAAGTTTTAGAAAAATTTCATGAGGTTTCCATTGCGTTAGTCAACTAATTTGTTCATGAGTTCACTTAAATATTAGATATCACTATTTGTGTATTGCTGTAGCATTCCATAGAAGGTTTTGGATTTCAGGACAGCATCAACCAAGTGACGACATTTTGGATAGCTAAATATCTAAGGGACTAAAACACTATTTGTACATTACCATCCTATCAAGAATCTTCAATTGTGGAATTCCTAAAATGTTTTCAGAATTCTTGTAACCTACCAAGAGCTGGTTTCAGCTAGAGAAAGCATATCAACAGTAGATAATGTAAATATATGGTGTGGTAGAGTTTTCTTACTTATAAAATTCTTTGACTAATTGATATTAAAGGTAGATTTTGTTTTTTTATTAATGTAATTTAATTTCAGTTAAATTTAAAACATTTAGAGAAGATTCACTGTTTACAAATTAATTTCAGTTAGAAAAATGACAGAAATTAAAAAGGTAAACACATTCTCCTTGAAAACTGGTCATTTTGCAATATTAAATGTCAGTTCAACCTTGGGGATTCTATCTTCCCAGAACTTATATGGAGAGATTAATGAGAATAAAATCATTTCCATTTCTCTTATCTAGATGTATAACATGATTTTTCAGGTCGATTATTATTAATTTTTGAGGGGTATTTAAAAATAGACCTGGAAATAGTAACAATTTCTGTAGTTCACTGTACAACTTATTGAAAAGAACCTAATAAAATTGTTAAATATTCAAACACCCTCATGAGCATAAGCAAAATATTTTAACTTCCCTTGAATACAGTTTATAAAAGCAGTTGGTTGCTTCACCTACTGAGCCACACAGGTGCCCCGATGCCTGCCTCTTTAAGCTCTCTTCAATTCCCTGGCCACTGCCCTACAATTTACAGATCAGTCTTGGTCTCAAACTTAGACAAGGCCTTGGTTGCATAGAAGCTGAGGTACTGGCCAAAAACCAGGACAGGATTGGTGACTGGGAAAAGCATAGTTATCCAGAAGCTAGAGACAACATGGAATGGGATCTGCTAAATCAATCCTAAATCCAAGATACAGCATTAAATAGAGTAATAGGTTGAGTTGGAGGGTGAATCACTGAATTTTAAGCCTTACGTAGCTTTTCTTTTCTTCCCCTGTTTAAAGTCAAACTTGGTGTCAGAGGCAAGGCTGGTCTGCACTGGCTAATTGGATCTGAGCACACTCCACTTATCAGTGTAAAAAAAAAAAAAAAAAAAAAAAAAAATCTGCCATAGTAAACAGTTCGGCAAAGTCTAACATTAAGTTTGCCGCCTTTGTTCCCTACCAGCATATTCAGTCCATTATGTGCAGACCTACTCGTGACTTTATGAGGTGAGTTTAAATACAAAAGATTAAATACAAATCAAAAGATTTGTGACTCAGTCTTGAAGTGTCTGCCTTAGGCTCAAGTTATAGGACCCTGGGATCAATTTCTGCACAAGACTTCTTGCTCAGCAGGGAGTTTGCTTCTCCCTCTCCCTGCCGCTCCCCCTGCTTGTGTGTGTACTCGCTCGTCCTCTCTCTCTCTCTCTCTCTCTCTGACAAACATATTGTTTTTTAAAAAATATTTGAAATAAAATTATAGTTTCGAATCATTTTTTTTTGATGTTGACTTTAAAGTTTGATATTTAACATATTTTTCTTGAGTCTTTGTTCTCATCTGAGAAATCATTTTCCCAGAGGGTGGAGGGGAGAGGGCCTCCCCAGCATTCCCTGCCATAACTCTCCTCATTGAGTGTGCACCTCATCTCCTGCATACAGCTACATTTCTGGCTGTGTGGTCTGCATGAACGTTGGTTTGTCACTTCTCTGCAAGCCGAATTTTGAACTATGATATACTCATGGACTTGGTGTTGCTACCATCAGATCAGGATGCTCAGATTATGCTTTACTAAATAGAAAAAAAAAATGGGATATGCGGTTGCAGGGGTCTACCTCCCTTGTTTTGACACCCTGAGTAAATATTCTTCATGTTTTGAGAGGAGACCTACTGTGGCAACACTACAAACGATCAGCATGAGCCTTTTATACTACTGAGACAGTGAGCTTAGGTTATGGGCTAAAGTAAAAGTCTAATCAAAGTATAGTCTAATCAAAGTGTAATCCTTCATCTTGCAGTTCCATAGCCAGGCACTTAGCAAGCCTGGGAGCCATCCCATCTCATTTCCTCAAGGATGGGACTGTGAGAAGCAGAAGGGATCTTGCCAACTGCTGTAGGGATGTGGGTTTCATCAAGCTAAGAGGATCACTCCTCAATGAATCAGAGTCCAAACATCCACATACAATCCATAAGCTAAGTGTTCAGCTTTCCAAAGCAAAGATTAAACACACATTGAGTCCAAGATTTTAAGCAGTTAAGGATATAGGTCTAGAAAACTCAGAAAGCAGCCCCAAATAAGTGAAGTTCAAACAGGAATAGAAAATCGATCTGGGGTCATCCCAGAAAGCAGAATATAATATGGCCTAATAAACCAGAATCATTTTAAGGCTAAAAATGTCTAGTTACCTTATATTTAAACTCACCTCATGAAGTTGGTTATGCGAGCAACTTTTGATTTCAGCTCAGGTCATGATCTCAGGTTCATGGGATCAAGCCCTAGGTCAGGCTCGAGATTCTCTCTCCTCTCCCTCCACCCCTCCCCTTGCTCACATCCTCACACTTGTTCGCCCTGAAATAAATAGTAAAATCTTTAAATAGGAAAAGGCAGGCATTGTGTTGACATAGACTTATGAAATATCATTTGGTGTTATATTTTCCATATGAGGAATGTCGATGCCTACACATTACTTTGGTTTATGTTTGGGTGTTTTGTATGGTCTATCAGTCTGGAGTATTTCCCAGCATCTGTACCAACTTTAGCAACTATGTTTAGTTCCACTTCATAGCTTTTCCAATGGGCTGCATACCATCACGATGGACTAGGGCATTTCATTCATGTAAGATACAACTTGATGCTGCCATTCTATTTACGTCCCCCTTTATGTGAGCCTACGGATGGCCTCCTTTCAAATAATTGCAAAAGACCAATGTCCATATGCCCTAATAATAAGGGAATGTATTACATTGCTACTCATAAATTTTCTCATTTATTCAAATACTTATTGGTAAACCAATAGTATAATAATAGGGATGAAAAGGTGAATGTTCCCTGTTAAGCAATTTACATTACTGTAAAAGAGGCTTTGAAATAATTATGTTACAATATGACAAGTGTTTATAAAAAGTGGTAAGTAAATAGTATGGAGTGGTGAAAGGGGTTACCAGTTTTTGTTGAAAAGGATGGTAGCAATAAATATTAACTCTTTTGCTTTTTGCTCAGTTCTCTTTTGGGGGGGGTAGGTTATTACATGAATTAAAGAACCCCAGTATGATGTCATACCTTCCTTTATAAATCTAAAAGCTATTTCCTTGCCATGTTTTTAAAGGTATTTCAGATTTTCTAAAATGATATGCTAGGCTGTTGCTATGTTTGTGATATCCCAGTAATCTTCTCAGTCTTAAATATCCCATTATTGAATAGGATTTCCATGCTTTCTTGTATTTTTGAAACTATAGTCAGGTCCAACATCCTCAGCTTTGTTATAATGAGTGAATGAAATATTTATAGGAAACAATGATGAACTCTTGCATATTTTAGTCACTCCACTCAATATTAAACAATATTTTCCTGACACACTGGAAGAGATTTATCAGCATGGCATGTTCTGAACCAAGTTGATACAGCAGTTTTACCCTAACCTTTCCAAAATTTCCTTATTTCTTAAAAAGGTTTTCTTGCACGTCAGGAGATAGGCAACTTGTGAAGTCATCCTGGGAGCAGACTGAAAGCCCCATTCTAAGCAAGCGCCTGGTGACCTGAGTTAATTGGATACCCATCCTGAGATCTCTGTACAGGGAAATGTGTTAATTGCATCGCCTTATCACAACATAAGGATGCAATTAACTTGTATCACCAGTATAGACTGTTTGTTAGCACACATTTTATTTCAAAGATATCAGTACCCACAAAGACTGCCACACATTCTGTCTAGCAAGCTTTGACGTATAATTGTGCTGAAATGTGCTTTTTAGTGGATATTCAACCTCTAGTTGACCATGATCTTTGGGGGGAAGAAATGTTCTCAGCATGAGGGGTAAGGAAAGGAAAATGACTCCCTCTTGAAAAATGTACATCTTTCTTGCTCAGCAAATTTACATCTACTGATTCTAGCAAGCTTTTTCTTCCCTTGTTCAGCACACTTGCCTTCAGGCTCCTACACAACTTCCTTCTTTACAGGTTATCAGTATCTAGGTAATTAGGGGTGTGTGTGTGTGTGTGTACATACATATATAGGCTCTTATCTTTTGCAACAACATGGATGTGCCTAAAGGGTATTAGCTAGAGGGCTTTAATTTCTTTTCTTAGTAGAACTGTAGAGAAAACTAACAGCAATATCCTGTATAGGTATATCTGTATAGGTAATAAATTTGCTCTAATTCCAGAATCCTGAATATCTCCTCTCTGTGGGAAAATAAAACACAGGTAGAAAAGTCCACCTTGATCTTGTTTCTTCATGTAGACAAAAGCATCTGTAAAGGCCCTGAGACTTATAAGTGGCCATAATGTCCTAGAATTAGGGAGCAAGAAGGTTAGGGGCCATAAGGATCCTTACCATAATGTTCATTCCCTATTGCTGTGGAAAAACTTGGTGCTGATAGTAATGCTAAGGATAGTAATGACATCTTTGAAGTTAGCATCTCTTTGCTCCAGATGCGGAGGAAGAGTCTATAATCAAGTGTCATCTGTCCCCCCTCTCCCCCTAGACAGTTTAAACAACGATATTTTTCATTTTCTTTTCTCACTGATTTATTTTAATATAATGATGTTGCTATCCAAAGGTGAGACCCTCTTGCATCTGTTTTGCATGATGACTGCACATTCAGTAAATAATCTTGGGTGGCTAAAGGATCTCAGGAACTGCTCCATAGATAACCTTGCCAGATGCCTGCAAATATCCAGGTGTATTGCAGGCACTTGCTATCACTTTTTATCAGTTGTAAACTCATACATCCTTACCTTTCAGACCATTTAAATTCCGTTTTTAGGAACACATAATTTTTTGAATTTGTTTTGTCAAGTTTTCTTTTTTGATTAAAGAAAAAAAAAAACACCACTTAAAGTTGTTCTTAAGATTTGCTTGCTGCTTTTCCCAGTTGGATTTTTGTCTTCTGTTGTTCTGGGAAAGCATATGTTATGTTAGTTTTTTCATTTCATCGTTGTTTGTACTACACTCTCTAGCATGGGGCTGCATTGCTTTGTCCATGATGGTAAAATTAAAAGACCCCCTTTGACAGTAGATATAAATTCATTTTCTGGGATTCTGAAAGCCATTATTTAATTTTATTCTGTAAACAGCTAAAAGTAAATAAATAAGGAAAATAATTTTCCTATCATACTTAGTCAGAAGGTTTATATAATTTCATGCTGAGTTGTATTTGTTTCTGTCCCTGAATACTTTATGTAGTAAAATACTCCATTTTCCAGTAATGATTGAAGAACCATTTCATTACCAATTAGAACTGTAGTTAATAAACAACAAATCAAGATATTAGGTGATTTTTGGAATAAAGTACATCAATGATGGTGAATATTTCATATTTTTCCTAATATAACAGAGGTTTTGTACAAAAATGCACAGAGGATATGCTTATTTCTGTATTAACTCCTCAGAGGAAATGAGGTTTCTTTCTCTGTGGAGAAGGTAGATACTACAGTGGGTTCCGCCAAGTCTTTCCCTGGTTTTGTAGCTGGCAGGAACCCAAGCCAATGAGAAGTAAAGAAAATCACTGATGCTTTTGGTCTGTAAAACTTAGACACTGTCCACATTTATTAATGCCCCATGCTAAATCTTCTGTTTTTTTCAGTTATTATTAATAATATGAGGATTTTTATTTCTTTGGATCTCAGACTAACACCGAGATCAAGAGCTTTAAAAAATAATCAGACTTTAATTATATAGTCTTTAGAATATACTTTAGTATTTATACTATTTTTTTTTCCTTTTTCTTTTTTTAATTTAAGAAAAGGAGAGTGTATGCATGAGCCAGGTGGGGGTTATGGGGGGAGAGAGAGAGAGAGAGAGAGAATCTCAAGCAGACTCTGCACAGACAAAGCAGCCCTACTTGGAGTTTGATGAGGGGCTAACACCCATGACACTGAGATCATGACCTCAACCAAAATCAAGAGCTGGAGACCCAATGACTGAGCCACCCAGGTGCCCCTATACTTTTAGTATAAGCACACATATTTGGGCACATAATATGTTTTATGCATTTATAGTCTCATGTGTATTTTTATGTATGTATATACATATATATGATCTATGTGTGTGCATATATATATATATATATGTGTGTGTATGATCTCAGGGTTGAGCCATAAGCTGAATGACTGAATGGCATCATGATCCACAGAACACGTAGGACTGAAAAAAAGCCTGTGTGTGAGTCCACGTGTGTGTGTGTGTGTGTGTGTATATATATATATATATATATATATGTATGTATGTGTGGATAGAGAGAGATTCACAAGTTCTCAGAGTTGATAGATAGGCTGAATGGCTGAATATACATGTCTCCTTGCCAATATATAAACTTTCCAGAGCAATTTTCCTGCAGCTCTAGCACCAGTGGATCACATATGCTAATGGAAGAGCTTCCTCCTATGCATGCTCAATTATTATAAAATATTCCCCAGGGAAAAGAGATGTTCTATGGAAAATAAATTTGTGCATATTAATGTCACTACTTCGATCAATACAAGTTAATAGGTGTCCTACTAAGCAAACATTATGTTTAATTTATGAATAGTTTATTTGGGGGCAATTATTAGCTCCAATGTTGTCTTTTTTTTTTTTTTTTTT
>ML109840.1:15267-27661 GCA_003697995.1 Taxidea taxus jeffersonii | reverse complement strand
GGGGGAAGAATAACAGGGGAGCAGGGCTTTGTGCTGGACATTGGGCTTTGCCTAAAAATGAAAGATGAACAAAAGGTCTGCTGTTCACCTCACTGCTCGCTGGGAACTGGGGGCGGAGGGTATTTACCAGAGGCCTGATGCCAAGTGGGCTCCCGGGACTGCACTTGGCAAAGCCCCTGGAGGCGGAGAGGCATTCTTGGGGACACTCCAGGTCTCTCCGAGAATATTTTTCACTATTTCAATGACCCTCTAGGTAAGACTTGAACCTGCACCTGAACTGGCCGCCCAGCACCTTGACCATGAAACAGGGTCTATGCTCACACTCCTGTTCACTGAGCCACTGCCAAACATGACAGCACTGAGCCCGGTGGCTGTCCTCCACCCGCTTGCCACCAACATCCCAGCAAAGAGCCTCCAGGCACAAAGCCCTGTGGGGTTTGAAGTTCCAGCACTGCATTCTACCATTTCTTTGTCCTAGGTTGTCCCATTCAGAGAAACTGAAACTACTTCAACAGGCTGGTTGTTTCCTGGATTTCACTGGCACAGATGCCACTGGAAGCCCAGGGGTTAGTTCACATGCTTGTACAAACGAGGACACAGTTGGGACACTGACTCCTCCAGGAAGCCTTCTGGGTCCTCCCACAAATTTTTCCCTCCCAGGCTCGGCCAAGCACTCCTCTCAGCATGCTCCCATATGCCATGCTTATCGCTGTGCTAACTGTGGCACACCATCCATTTTCACTCGTTCATCTGACCACCCCTGTATTCCTGAGGGGCCCAGAACTCCTGTCCTGGGGTCATGACATGCACTCCAATCTCACCCCTCAGAGCTCAAGTATCTTAGGCAGGATGCTGAACCTCTCATGATTTAGTCTCTCTACCTGTAAAAAGGGGATAAGAGACCCCACTTGCCAAGCACTGGCTACATGAGGTGTGATTTTAATCGCTGGGATTCAGGGCTACACAAAGTCCTTGCCCTAAAATACAAATACACAGTAACTCATAACTAAGTCTGGGGAGGAAGGTAAGGCAGGAAAAAGAGAAGGGGAAAGGTAGCAGTGGACTACTCTTCATTCGGGGCAGTCACAAAATGGCCTCTAATGATATCCCTTTGGAGAAAGTGAAAAGGGAATCATGAGGACATCAGGGGTATGGCGATCCAGGTGCTGGGCAGCAGCAAGAACAAAGGTCCTGAGGCAGCACATTCCTGGTGAGTCCAAAGATTAGAAAGGAGGCCAGTGTGTCTGGGGTGGAGTAGGCACAGAGGAGACAGTCAGAGAGGTGGGAAAGCCCTGTCACTTAGACCTACACTGGCCATGGTCCGATAGGAGCCCACTGAAGGTCTGGAGCAGATGAGTTAAAGAAATCATCTGACTATGTTATTAAAAAGCCTCATTGGTGGGTAGAGGGAGAACGGACTGCACAGAAGCAAGCAGGGAAGCAGGTGGCCCAATTTGGAGACCACCGCAATAAACCAGATGTAAGAGGAAGGTGGCATAGGATAGGGTAGATGCCGTGGAGCTGGTGAGAAGCCATCAAATTCTGGACACACTGAAGACCAAGCCAAGAGACTTCCCAGCAACTTGGGGTGTGAAAAAAAATAGAGGTCATGAATGCCTCCAAGGCGACTGGCCTGGGCAACAAAAGTACCATTTATAAAGACAGGGTAGACCACAGGAAAAGCAGGCCGAGGTGGAAAAGGGTTCACTTCTGGCTATTCAAGTTTAAGATGCCCACAGGCACCCAAGGGGAAGATGTTGTATGTGGCTTTAAACCACATGTCTGGCCTCCAGGGGAGAGGATTAGTCTGAGGTCAGGAGCTAGACAGGTGTCAGCGTGGGGCAGATTCTAAATCCTGGAGACTGGGGGAGATCACCTGTGGCACTAGTGCTGATGAGAGAGGGAGGGGCTAGCAGGACGAAGCCCCAGACCCTCCAACATCCTGGGATCGGGAGGAACAACAGCCAGCAAGGTAGGAGAACAGGAGAATCAGGGAGCCAAGGGAGGACCAGATTTCCAGAAGAGAGTGCTCAGCAGTGTCAAGCCCCTGCTGAAAAGGCAAGAAGATGAAGCCTATGGACGGACCCCTGCATTGGACAAGGCCTTCAGTGCTAGGGGAATGGTAGGCTTGCACCCTGCTCGCCCTGGTACAGGTGAGCACAGAAGAGAAACTGCAGTGAGCACAGACAGGAGCAGAGACATGGGTACCAGCACTGGCCATGAGGACCACGAGCAATTCTCTTCCCAAAGGGAGAGATCATAGCATGTTTCTGTGCTAAGATGAGAGCTCCCTGAGCAAGGGGAAATGGACGACGTGGAGGGGAGGAGCTGCAGGAAATGTCTCCTTCCAGAAGTGGGCAGGCCAGCGGGGGTGGGATTCAGGGCACGGGCAGATAGAGGGCCACTCATGGGGCAGGAACTCAGCACAAGGGCGAGGCCCCCAGGCTGGGATCCTGGGCCATCCCCGTGGCCCTCTATACTTGGGACACTCCTGACATATAGGAGGTCCCCCATGCTTAACTGTGAGACAGATCAATGGAAAGCTACTGGAAGCAAATCTGCACATTTTCAGCTGTCACTGGGTGTTATTTCAAACAGGAGGAGAAAAGTAAACACTGCAGACAAAACGAGAACAGGGTTGAACTTTGATATGAAGGCATCTAGATGTGACTCTAACGACACTCCTTGCTGCTGTCTGCGTTCACCAGCCCACACCACATCTGCTCTGAGCACCGCCAAGCACTCATCCCCATGATCTCTGGGGCGGGGCCGGGGGGGGGGGGGGGGGGACCGGGCGGGGGGGGGGGGGACGGGACAACAAGCAAGAGCTCCAGTGGGATGAACTCTGCTCCTGGGCTGTGGGGAAGTCATGATGGCTACAGGCATGTGTAAGAAGCGCTATCTAAGCCAGCCCTGGCAGCAGACGCCGGGCACCATGAGCAGCTCCCCATGTTTGCATCCCCACAAGGCAGTCGTGTGTGAGAATCAGAAACGGAGCCTCGAGAGAGGAGCAGGAGCCAAACTACACCCAGCACCACTACAGGCCAAGCAAGCTGCTCAGGGTTCAAAATTCCCATCCTTGGGGCACCTGGGTGGCTCAGTTGTTAAGCATCTGCCTTCAGCTCAGGTCATGATCCCAGGATCCTGGAATCAAGCCCCAAATCAGGCTCCCTGCTCAGCAGGAGGCCTGCTTCTCCCTCTCCCACTCCCCCTGCTTGTGTTCCCTCTCTCACTGTGTCTCTCTCCGTTAAATAAATAAATAAAATTACCAAAGAAAACTTCCCATCCTTAACCTTCAGGGCAATTCTTCATCTCATGTTGGGTCTGGATGGTGGCTCTTGCCATCCCAAAGCTCAGACCCTCTGCACTCCACTTGTCCTCCCTGGCCCTTCACACTTCCCCCACAGACTCCTGTGGCCACCCCCCCAGCCCTATACCCACCACCCTGCCCCAGGCAAGAAAGGCCCCCTTACCAGTGATGGTGCAGGCATCCCGGTACCCTCTGCAGCTGGGAGCATCTTCCACAGCCTCGCTTACATAGTGCTCCTCAGGGATGCCCGGGCTGCAGGCTAGGACTGCATGGCTGCACGCCTCCAAAAGGGGCACAGAGTTGGCCGAAGTGTCGTCGTGCGGAGCTGTGGCGTCCAGCTTGGCAGGTTTCACGGGGAGGTGCCCACTGCCATCGGGGGCTCCGCTGCCTGAGTCTGGGGCAGTCAGGTGGACAGCCCCCGGTAGGTGTGGCGCACCAGCAGGGGCTCCTTACAGGAAACCTAGGGGACAATCCAGACAGAGGAGCAGTTAGCGGAGCCTCTGAAAAATGACAGTAAAATAAGGGCCCTGAGATGATGTGGGTTCAGACCACAAATTCTGCAAACCAAGGAATTTCCCATCAAATTCTTCAATTCTGATAAAAGAAATGGCACAGTGGAGCTTTCCACAGACCATCTGATGTGGGGTGACACTTTGCCCTGAAGGCTTATTAATGGAATGTGTCCTTCCGTATCGTATAGCTATGGCTTAAATTTCCATTTTGATTTCTTATACTAATTCACATAATCAATATAATGCCTATGAACAAAAGCTCTTTGGGATCATCAATAATTTTTTAAGGGATCCTGGGACCAACAAAGTTTTAGAATTACTGCTCCAGTATATAGTTGTTTTTTTTTTTAAAGATTTTACTTATTCAACAGAGATCACAAGTAGGCAGAGAGGCAGGCAGAGTGAGAGGGGAAAGCAGGCTCCCTGCTGAGCCGAGAGCCCAAGGTGGGGCTCAATCCCAGGACCCTGAGATCATGACCTGAGCAGAAGACAGAGGCTTTAACCCACTGAGCCACCCAGGTGCCCCCCATTTTTTTTAAATAAGAAAGGAAACAAAAAGAGGGGGAAGCTAACAGACATTTTACCCAATATCAACACAGCACAGTAGGTTGTGACAGAAAACTACAGACCTAGATCTGTGACCTTTTCTCTCCACCGGATGTTATTTACCATAATACACCAAGAGTTCCTATTAGATATAAGTGAATTCAGCCCTCATTAAAGTGAACACACAATTAGCAAGTGGCAAGGAGGGGGGAGCCTGTAGATCCCTGGTGAAAAGTGAAAGGTAGGGGCGCCTGGGTGGCTGAGTGGGTTAAAGCCTCTGCCTTCGGCTCAGGTCATGATCCCAGGGTCCTGGGATCGAGCCCCACATCGGGCTCTCTGCTCGGCGGGAGCCTGCTTCCTCCTCTATCTCTCTCTGCCTGCCTCTCTGCCTACTTGCGATCTCTGTCAAATAAATAAATAAAATCTTTAAAAAAAGAAAAGAAAAGAAAAGTGAAAGGTAACCAGAGATAAAAACTGGATTGTGACCTCTAGTTAGTGATTCAAATACAAACGGAGAAGCCGCCTGGTAAGAAAAAGCCGGGAATTCCCAAGCAGGACCCTAAAAATACTGCAGGCTGCAGAGGCCTAAGGAGGTGGACCAGGAGACCTCCAAAAGAGATCTGTGAGCCCACTAAGCTACTATTCTATGCAAAGACAACAGAAAGACATTGTCAGACATGTAAAAGCTTAAAGATTTGATCCCCGATACTCCTAGGGAAGCTCCAGCCAGGTAAGCCCACCACACCTTACGGGCTCCCACTAGTGAACAGATCAATGGAAAGAACTCAAAGGGGAGGAAGGCCTGCTTATAGTTAAGAATGGCAGTGAAATTAAGCCAGGGACACTTAGAATTAAAGTCTAAATAATGCACACAATTCACAAGCCTGAAGCAAACAGCTGAAAAGGAAAATGGTCAAAGGATTTATAGATTCTCTAGTCCCCAAAAAAGAAATACAAACACACACTAAACAATATTAAGGAACCTTAATAGTGGTCCAAACAAACAAAATCTCTATCAGACTGACAAAGATTTAAAAATTATAAAAAGGTTCAATTTGGCAAGACTTTAAAGAAACAGTTTTAGGCATCACTTGGGGTGGGAGGGGTGGTAATAAATTCAGGAGGGCAGCCTGGCTGGATGTGGGCCCAGGATGTTTACCACCGTGAAATGCTAAGAACAACCCAACTTGCCACAGAGAGCAGGGGTGAGGGGGTGCAATTACAGCTTCACCACAGACAAGGCAACCATGCCAGGGCCCATATGAATTCATCACCATGGAAAGACACCCTGCCCAGAGGGAAGGGAGAGGATGAACATGGCCTTCCAAAAGTTTTAAATCCGCTAACAGACTGAACCCTCACTTAAACCTTCCCCAATCTGTCCTGATGCATTCTAGATGATCCTAACACAGAAGTCTGAAATACTTTCTCCCTTTGTAAAGGGCCACTGTTTAAGGAAGCTAGGAAAATTCCATTCGAATCAATGTATCCTTTTTTTTTTTTTTTTATTAAGGGGTCTCAAATATACAGATTTCTTAAAGACGACTTCAACTGTGGATTATGCAACGTTTGCTTTCACGGTCCATAAAGTGAGAGGTTTGGCCGAAATCCTGGTGATTACGAGCCCTAAACTGTTACTGTCCTGCCTCCTGGCGCCTTTGCTTCAATTTACAGTAGTCATACCTTCACCCCAGGAACATACTGTTATAAAACGAATAGTTTCAGGGCGCCTGGGTGACTCAGTCGGTTAAGGGTCTGCCTTCGGCTCATGTCATGATCCCAGGGTCCTGGGACTGAGCCCCATGTGGGGCTCCCTGCTCAGTGGGAAGCCACCTTGTCCCTCTGCCCCTCCCCCCGCCCCATGCTCTCCACCCCCTCCAATAAATAAATAAAATCTTAAAAAACAAATAGCTCAAGTAAGCATAAGCACTTTCTAAAAAACATAGTTTGGACACATCAGCAAATGCTCACTCAAGCCTCAAAGAGGAACACAAGGAGCCATTTTGAAGTACAAAGTACACTTATTATGGGCTGCAACTGGCAAAGCCCTCAGAAGCTTGAGAGGCCTCTCTTTTTTAAGTAGAACAGAGCTACTCCAATTTACTTTCTCATCTCCAACCCCAGTAAAAAAGAATTAAGTACGTAGGCACGGGCATTCACATGCATGCCACAACTGAAGTACAACATATCCCACAATTTGTGAATATTAATGCTCACCACATGACTTTCTTTGGTCATAATATTTTCGGTTTGTTGTGGTTAAAAAAAAAAAAACACCCACATAACATAAAATGTACCCTCTTCACCGTTTCTAAGGGTAAAGCTCAGTAGTGTTGAGTACCTTCCCATCGTGGTGGAACCAATCTCCAGAATGCTTTTCAGCTTGCAGAAATGAAAGTGCACCCATTAAACAGCCCCCAGCCCCCTCTCCCACCACAACCTGGCAACCACCCACATACTTTCTATCCTATGAATTCCCTACTCTAAGTGCCTCACGTGAGTAGAACCATACTGTGTCTTTTTGCAAATGACTTATGTCACTTAGCATAATATCCTCAAGGTTTATCTTCATTGGAGCATCTGTTGGAATTTCATTCTTTCTAAAGGCTGAATAATATTCCACTATACTGAGAAGCTCTTCTTGAAATGAAAAGACCAATCTCTCACCCATTAAAGTCAAATGGAAAACAACCTGAACTTCTACAAACACAAAAACAGTTACAGGGACGCCTGGGTGGCTCATTCAGTCAAGCATCTGAGCCTTCAGCTTACGTCATGATCCAGGGGTCCTGGGATCGAGTCCCACATCAGGCTCCCTACTGCACAGGAAGCCTGCTTCTCCCTCTCCAGTCCCCCTGCCTGTGCTCCCTCTCACTGTCTCTCTCTCTCTCTCTCTCCCTCAAATAAATAAATAAAATCTTTTTAAAAAATAATTAATTAATTTAAAAAAAAAACAGTTACAAATTACAGCCGACCCAAACCACTGAAATTCTGGAAGAGAAGCTAATCCACCTAAGACGCATGACTCTGTGCCAGGTACATCTAACATTCTCAAAACCACAGATTTGCAGACTTGACCATCATATTCACGTGCCAGCATCTCCCATCCTATTTCACTGTGAAAACTTTCTCCACACGGTACCCAGTTGCCAGGCGTTTACCTAACGGAGTTTACTTTGGGAAAAGCCTCTGTGTGTCTGACTCAACCCCCCTGCCCCCATCCTCCTGTCTCCCACACACTGTGAGCATCTTGAAAGCACAGGCTGGTCCCGGCACCTGCTGGGTACTAGGTAAATATTTACAGAATAAACAGCCATGAGTGAAGGGATTTGATCCCAATGACACTGATGATCTCCTGAAGCTACGAAGTCGTAGTTTGAGGGCCTGTGTTGTACAAACCCCATCGCAAGTCACAACGCCATGTACTGACCTTGAGGAATCTCTCCGAAGCCAGTCTGCAGTGCTGGGGGGGAGGGGGGGTAGAGACCACACCCTGTGGGCTCTGCAGGAGGGCGCCAATCGAAACCCACCCGGTCTTTCCCATTACTGACTGACACACACCAAGTGTGATTTCGTGTAAGATCACCCACACACAACAGTTCAGGAATCAGGAAGCCTCACCTATAAAACCCTCAAGAGCTGGCTTGTGAGGCCCTCACCCAGTTTCTAGGTTGAAGAAACTCAGAGCGTGAGTCCCATCCCACCCCCAAACCCTGAGGAGACCTCAGGGATGGTGGGGGAGGGGTGACAATGCCTCTCTCCTGCCCCTAAGTGCAGCTGGGCAGCCGGGCAAGGAGTGCTGTGAGAGACACCGTACCGTTTCAAAAATCAGTTTTCTCAGAACAGTGGTTTATCAGCGCTTTTACTCATAATGCAGTTTTCCGCTGGGGACTCTAAGAGCTCAAGGATCAGAAATAAAGAGAGCCAGGCACCCAATCAGACTCCAGAACCAAGCGGCCACTGCAAAGGAGGTCACGCAGCAATGTGACCCCAACAACCCCAAAGTAACATTTGGGAGGTGGGGGGAGAGAGGCGCTCCTGTATGTCCCAGAGCCTCAGACACCTCCTCTCTGAGGCAGTAATACCCACATCTCTCAGACTGTTAAACAGATTACAGACACGGATGTAAGTCTTTATAGCCAGCACCATGCTAACCACACAGCAAACCCTCCAACTTTACAAATCCCCAAATCGTTCCCCCCTCCCGAAACTATTTCTTTACTGTGTAAGAGAAGTGCACGTTCCTAAATGTGCACAATTTTGAATACTGGTATTCTGTAGGGCAGTGCATGTCTGTAAAGTCCTAGCCATGTCAACTTTTCTTTTTAAGATTGTATTTGTTTGAGAGAGAGCACAAGCAGGGGAAGGGGCCGAGGGAGAAGGAGAAGCAGGCTCCCTGCTGAGCAGGCAGCCCAATGCAGGACTCAATCCCAGGACCCTGAAATCATGACCTGAGCTGAAATCTAGAGTCGGACACTTCACCAACTGACCCACCCAGGCGCCCCAACAATATCAACTTTATTAAGAGCTCGGAGAGTGCACCAGGCACTGTGTCAAGAGCATTTTGGAAGCTTTAAGTTATGCCACCCTCTACCACCTCCCCATCCTTGCTGGGGTCCTGGTACCAGCTCCATTTCACAGTTGAGAAAAGGAATGCTTAGAGAGGTTCATTAACTTTCCAGAGGTCACAGAGCCAGCAATCCAGGTCTTCACTGCGACAGGGATGGAAACCCAACATGAAGACAATTCCTAGCACCTGGTCTCTTGCCTTCCCCTCTGTCCACCGCACACCAGCATCTGAGGCTTCACGGGGTTCGGCAACAGAGCAGCCACAACCCTGGGTGCTCTCTGGCTCCGGTAAACCCTGGCACCCCCAGCAAAAGGCCTCTTTTAGGCAGAGGAAATAAACAGGGCTTAGGCAAAGTGAGAGTGGACAGTCCTGAGCCATGAAAGGGCCTCTGTTTCCCTGCCTGACTTCTGCTTGCAGAGCCTGCGTGAAGGAGAGATTTTTCTCAGCAGAGGAGTGAGAAATTCTGCAACCTGGTCAATTTTTCAGCCAAAGAGGTGCCAGGAAAAGAAGTAGGAGAAAGTACACACGGAGGCAGCTTTACATTCGAGCTAGGAAACTTCTCCAGTCTCCAGCCCAAGGCCCTTGACCTAGGCTCTCCTGCCTCACTCTTCTTCTCAACTTATGACCCACGATCCGGGCCCTGGTTTTCAGGGGATAGGACAGGCCACTCATCTTACTCTAGTTTGTTGCTGACAAAGTACACGGGTGCAAGTTCATTGTACCCCCTGCCACCGGCATGTGATTTTTGGGAACCGGAACTAAAACCCAAAAAGCTATATGACACTGAAGACATGGCACTGCCTCTCTGAGCCTCAGGTGCCTCATCTGGATAAGGAAGACCTTGAGCAAGCACGAACCAGACAGTCCCTTGCAGCTAAGCCTCATGAGGAGCCCCAAAAGCACAGGAAATTATGGGAAGGCTTCTGTGTCATCAGCCCTTCCCCTGCACCACCCTCCCCTGACCCCGTACTATCCGCATGAATCCTCCTCCCTCACGCACAAACAGGGGACCTTTGAGAGGAGAGCCAAGTGATAGATACTATGCAGATACAGCCACCCTGCGCAGACACGAATCAGCTATTTCCCAAGGGCCAAAGAAAGGATCTCCCACCAGGACCAACTCAGACGTTGTCCGGGAGAAAAACAGAACAGGGCTCCAGGTTGGTGGCCCCACAGGTGACAAGAAAAAGCCAGTGCGGGATGACTCCCTCCATGGCCAGCCAGGTGCCACGCCCCTTGCAAGGCCCCCGTTTGCTGGGCAAAGGCATCCAATACATCTGGTACAGGACCTGTCCTAGTTTAGTAATTCTGAACAGACAGGTCCAAGTACAGCAAAAGTTTTCATCAGGATTGTATCAGTCCTCCACTGATGCAGTGGCAGGCTGCCACACATCTGGTGGCTTGAAATGACACCTATTTACCAACTCACGGTTTTCTAGGTCAGCAATCTGACATGGGACCCCGGGAAACAGGTCAGCAGGGCCATGCTCCTTCCTGGTGCCCTAGGGAAGAGCCGGAATCCAAGCTGATTCAGGTTGTTGGTCACAATCAGTTTCTGGTGTTTGCAGGAATGAGATCCCGGTTTCCTTGCTGGGCTCTCTGCTGGGGGCCAGCCTTTGCTCCTAGGCATTCTGTGCTCCTTGTCATACTTCCCAGGTTCTTGCCTGTGACCCCCACATCTCAGGGCAACAGTCCATCAAGTCCTTCTCACACCTAGAACCTACAGTCCCCTCCCCCTCCACATCTGAATAGCTACTCTTCCATCCCCCTTCTCTGCTTTGAAGGGCTCATGTGATGACACTCCCATGATCAGGGCAGTTTCCTGAAGTCCTGTGATCAATAACTGTAATTCCAACTGCAACTTTGGGCCAGAACCAAGGTTGGTGCTGTACTGATGAAAGCCAGGGGACAGCAGTCTTGAAGGAACGGCTTTAAAATTTTGCCTCCCACAAGGGCCTTTGGTTCTGAAGGCCCGGTTGACCTTAGGAGCCCACCATGGCGCCCCCAGCCTGATGAGAGGGCAAACCAGAGTCAGGCCAGACCCTTTTGGCCCCACAGGAAGATGCCTGAGACCCAACACTGGGGACCAGACAGGAGAGGGTTTAGTCTCAGCTCTGCCACCACCTACTGACTGCGGTCCTTGGTCAACTTCTAAGATGTCTCTCATCTATAAAATGCATGTGTCACCAATGGGTCACCAAGTGGCTGGGACAAGGAGAAACAATGAAAGCAGGTGGCCTGCCCGGCCTGGGAGGGGAGCCTAAGCATTAGAGGAGGCAGATTTATGTCTATAACACACTGTTTTTTTCTTGAGAATCAGGTAACATGCAGGCTGTGGACTCAGGGCACCCACTTCCAGGCCCGGGCACTCCCTGCTGGCTGAGTCAATCACAAAGGAGGCTGACTAAGGTGTGATGAGCTCTAGGCTCGCTCCACTCTCAGACCAGCCATGCTGCAGCTGCTTCTCTGAGCGAACTGCTGTGGGCTTCGAAGGTGCTGAGACCCACGTGCGCTATTTCAGAACCCAGGCAGCCTCAGCATTCCTGTAACTGTAAAATGAGCCACAGGCTTGGCACTCGGCTTAGTAATTTACATGCATGACCTCATTTATGGCTCACAACCTATAAAAGTAATACCAGTAGCTGCTGTTTTCAGGAGAGGAACAGGCTCAGAGAGATAAATAACTTGCCCAGGATTTGAACCTAGATCTGAATGGCCCCAAAGACGCTGCCCTATTGCAGCAGTGAGTAATCCTCGGCAACTATGTTGTTCAGTCAAGTGGAGAATCCTATGCCCCATGCTCTCTCACCGCTGCCCCTTCTCTTACAGCTGTCCACTGTGTCTCAAATCAACCCTCCTGGGACGCCTGGGTGGCACAGGGGGTTAAGCATCTGACTCTTGGTTTTCGGCTCTGGTCGTGATCTCAGGGTTGTGAGATCGAGTCCCACGTCTGGCTCCGTGCTCACACGGAGTCTGCTTAGATTCTCTCTCCCTTGCTATCTCTCCCCCGATGCTCACATTCTCTCTCTCTCTCTGTCTCTCAAACAAATCTTTAAAAACAAACAAACCCTCTTGCCATAATAGGGGCAAAGGAACCCAAAGTGAAGATCCCACTAAAACCACTCAAGTGCACATAAGAAATATGTGCCCCCCCAGCCAGCCCAAGGCACAGTCTGACCTCCAGGGACACGCTGGGTGGGCAGGCAGGCTGCGGAGGGGCACCCGCACAGGTCCGGTCCTCCCTTACGTTTCCGTCTTATCACTCCCTCCCCACCGCATTTGACCTCTCTGCCACTCCCAGCAGCCCCAGCAGCTCCTTAAATAACTGGACAGTAGCGAAGTAGTGGAAAATACCATGCACAGTTGGAACAGCTGGAGGATGAGGAGGGGAGGAGCTGCCGCTTTGCACAAAGGTGACACGTGGCAGAAAGAGCGAGGCCGCGGGGGGCGGGGGGG
>ML109840.1:0-14867 GCA_003697995.1 Taxidea taxus jeffersonii | reverse complement strand
GCAGCAGGGCTGGGCTGAGGGCCTGGCTCCACGTTTCATCTCGGGTAACAGGAGAAGCAGGACTAGGAAGCATATCTTGTTGACAGAAAAACTTCAACAACCAATCGCTATGCCACACTGCACAGGGAAGGAGTATCCTGGGAGAGAGTGAGCGGGACTACCCGTGGCACGAGGAGGCAGGGTCGGCCACCAAAGTCAGAGCCACAGCCACTAAAGTCAGAGCCACAGCGGCACAGGAAAGTCCCAAGGCACAGGAAAGGCGATGCCATACGGTCTCAAGGACAACTGTCAGGGTTTCTCGTGGACTCCTAGGAGGCGCCTGGAAAGGGGCCCTGGAAAGGGAGAGGCCAGGACTGGGGACAGCTAGGGACTGCAGGCGGGTGTTGTCATGGTTTGCACTAGGCTGGCTGAAGGCATTGTGGGGGGGGGGGGCGGGCGGGGCGGGGGGCGGCACTCTAGTGTCTGCCACACGTGTCCTCCTCGCTGAAACCCACTTTCCCATGCTCATGTGCACACGCGCACACATACACAAAATAAAAGCCATTTTCAAGGCTGTACCGTTCTCTAGTTCCAAAGAAAGTGAATCCCCAAAACAGTCTTTAAAAGAAAATCAAGAATCAAAGAAAAGGCTAATAACTCTAGGCAAGTGGAGGAAAAATTATGGGGTCTGGTCCTATATGACCCCACCTTGTCTTTTCTAAACCTTGCTTAGGACACAAGCAAACCAGCCCACACACAGAACTGCCTCCCCTCGCCCCCCAGTCCCTGCCATGAAGAAAAGGCCCATTTCATCCTTCAGGTCTCATGAATGAAAACTGCTGTCAGGTGACCAGATCTCTCAGTTTCCAAAAATAATCCTGCCGCACTGGAGAGAACAGAAATGCCCAGCCTCGTCGCCTCCCAGCCCCATCTCCCAGCCCGGTCTCCCAGAAGAAGGCAGGCAAGGGAATCAAAGGCCATGCACTGACAGCCTTACATAACAGGCCCAGCTCTCCTAAGCTGGCGACAACAGATTTATAACACGCCAGAAATAGCTCCCTCTCCTGCAAAATGGGACCGGCCTGGGAGGCTGAACAGCAGAGCCTCGCCTACAGCCTGCCTCTCCCCTTTCATCGGCAAAGGACCCCTTCTGCACCTTCCAGCATGAAGCAAGTTCAGTGAGACAAGCTGCCAGGGCCCCACACACAAACAAGTGTCACCTGAGACCCTCCCTCAGTGCTGGAGAAGACATTTAAAACCTGGGTCCCTCAGAGACGGTGAGCCCAGGCCAAAGGAGGAATGGTAACTCCAGCATGTTGCTCTGCAGACAAGTATCCCCAGCACCACTGGGTCACTCCACACTCCTAGACCAACTCAGGACAGAGCGTGGCCTCTGGACACTTTACCCGCCAGCCCCAGGGTGCAAGGCCAGCCCAACAGGTGGCAGGCAGAATAGAGGCGGTCGTGTGTGCCCTGCCCCACTTCGAACCCCAATTGGAAAATCCGAAACTGCAGCAGAGGTCTGTTCACATTCCCAGGATGCCCTGGAGGAGTTCTGGAGGCTAGCCAAAGCTGGGGAGGGTGGCAAGGGTGGTGACCTCGTCCAGAATCGCCGTGGGATGACTCGCCAACAATCTCTGTGGTTCCAGGCTGGAGGGCTGCTGCTGCTTTAAAGAGGAAACGGTCCCCTGAGAAGAACCAGATGTCCTCACCAGGAAGCCCTGCAGCCCAGATGCATGTGTCATCACTTTGAAGGGGCATGGGGTCTCATGGGAGCAAAAAGTGTGGGAGGGGAGAGAGCAGAGATCTTTGGGGAAAGGCAAGTGCATGAGGCCTCACCTGCCCTCTCCACATATAGGCCTGAATCAGCAATAAACTGTGCCTGGCCAAGAACAGCAGTTGCCAAGCTGTCACGCTCCAGGATAAAGTTAATACAATAACCAGAGTGGGAAGAAGGCCCAGGAATGGGCCTGGAAGACAAGGAGAAGAGAAGGGAGCAGTTCTCTGTACATGAGCCCTCCCGAGGTCCTGGCTTTTATGGCACTCAGTCCCCGGGAGGAGCCTGGCTTTTAATGATTACAACAAGGAAAAGAGTATGAATGGCTCCCGGTTACTGCACAGTGACCATGTCCCAGGTCAGGCCTGGGTGCATTACCCCCAGGAGTTCTGACGTAAAACTCCATGGTAGCCTGTGGGGCCTGCATCGTGGCTCCTTCCTCATGCTGCTGATGGAGACACTGGGGCTGGAGATTCCTCGCTGATGGTCCAAGAGCCTGGAGGTAGGGCTGGTATTGAACGCCAGTCTGTCTACCTAGCACACAGCAAATATGTTGTACACAGCAAATGCCAATAAATGCAGAAGGTGAGTGTCAGCTTTGTTCATGGTATTCTTTTTATATATATATATTTTATTTATTTGTTAGAGAGAGAGAGAACACAAGCAGGGGAAGCAGCAGAGGGAGAGAAAGAAGCAGACTCCCACTGAGTAGGGAGCCCGATGTGGGGCTCGATCCCAGGACCCTGAGATCATGACCGAGCTCAAGGCAGAGGTTTAACTGACTGAGCCACCCAGGCGTCCCTCACGGTATTCTTCTCTTACCATTCAGTAGATTGGTAATTTTTTTTAACAGTTAGGACATAAAAAGTCCAATCCTTCACAAAAAAAGAAATTAATAGTATAAGATAATGTCAGTTTCAAGATAAATGCATTCAAAGAAATCATGAAGATCATTTTACACTGAAAAATGTTAACATCCTCGATGAAATTGCTTAGGCATCAGTCATTAATAAAGGAAATTCAGTAAGTTTTCAGGAGAAAAAAAAAATCAAAGAAATAGTAATAAAAACATGAGATACTATCTCATTATCTACCAAACAGGCACCCTTTTTCTTCCCCCATAGATAGAGCCTCCACTGCGGACAAGGGTTTAGATAATGAGTTAGCTTCATGTCCAGGGGCAGGCATCAAAAGCAATTCCACTTCTCCAAGTATTTCCTAGGAAAAAGACCATAACTGTGGACGGAGAGAGAACTCTCCTCTTCTCAGCACTGCACAATGGAAAACAGCTAGAAAATGAAAACGCCTAATGATACGGACTTCAATTCAATGAAGCAAGGCCCATCCACATAACACATCTGTATATTCCTGACCGTAACACCATTTCTTTTTTTTTTTCATTTTCTAAAAGATTTTACTTATTTATTTGACAGAGAGAGGGACAGATCACAAGTAGGCAGAGAGGCAGGCAGAGAGAGAGGGGGAAGCAGACTATCTGCTGAGCAGAGAGCCTGACGTGGGGCTCGATCCCAGGACCCTGAGACCATGACCTGAGCCGAAGGCAGAGGCCTAACCCACTGAGCCACCCAGGTACCCCATAACACCATTTCTAACATCAGTGCAGAGAAACATGTGGTGGTCGAGCCAGGATGCTCAGGACAGATTCAGTGGGAAAACCTGAATTTCGTGGTTTCATGAAATTCAGACCATGAAAGCAGGTGCAGAAGACGGGGTGCCTGTTTTAATAAAAATGAGGCACAGGGACGCCTGGGTGGCTCAGTTGGTTAAGCGGTTGCCTTCGGCTCAGGTCATGATCCCAGCGTCCTGGGATTGAGTCCCACATCGGGCTCCTTGCTCGGCAGGGAGCCTGCTTCTCCCTCTGCCTCTGCCTGCCTCTCTGTCTGCCTGTGCTCTCTCTCTCTCTCTCTCTCTCTAATAAAAAAAAAAAAAAGAGACACATACAAATATAATAAAATAATATGTCATCTTCATGGGCATCCCAACCTCATGCCCTATCCCTGCCTACAGAACTACAGGCAATAGTCCGCTGCTACCCTTTCCTTATTAGGGCCCTGGCTGTCCTTCCCCATGACAGTCCAGCCTCCCCTCTTGATGGCTGGGTGAGCTCTAGCACCACTGCACCTTCCTAGATGCCCACAACTTTTGAACAGCCTGAGGACAAGCACATTCCTTCACCAATGCAACAAATGCCTTTCCTAAAGCACTTCCACGATAAGCTCGACCCCTTTGAAAGAGTCCCTATTAGTCACTGTAGAGGGTGGAGCAAGTTAAAGTTAGTTGGCCTCTACAAGCCTCAGTGCTCTCCTCTGTAAAATGGGACATAATAACAGTACCTAAGCGTGCAGGGCTATCATAAGGATTCAGTGAGATATAATATGTTAAAGTAAAGTCAAATGTACTCTAAGCACCCAGAGTCAATGCTCAGTGACAGCTCCCCTAATGGGAGTCAACTTGTTGGGAAAATGGAAACCCTATTTCAACAAGCATTTTCCTACAACCAAGCTATGTATAAAGTTCAAGCACACATGGCTTATATTCTATGCTTCATATCGTATGGACAGAAGCTGACTACAATCAAGACTCACTTCTGCCTCTTTTGTTCGTTGCTGTGGCCTCAGTTCCTGGGATATAGCAAAAGTCCCATGAATGCGGAAAGAATTAGATGACTCGCCCAACTGACTATAACCCCAACCCAATCTTCTGACTTAATTACACTACATGACAGGCTAATCACAATTGTGGTGACTCTGAGGTACAATGGGTTTCCACTGAGTCATCTGTCATATTAGGAAGTGAGAAGGGACTGTGTGAGAGGATTCCTGAATGACAGAACCAAGGTCAGCTTCTGAAATTGACCCACAAAACCCGAAAGCTTGAAAGATAAAAGTAAGTCTCACTTTAGCATCAGAGGACAGGAAATTTTTATTTTCCACTGTACTTCTGAATAAAGCTTCATTCCCATTTCCATACCAGCTTCTCAGTGTGCACCAAACTACAGTGAAATCATAGCCTTGTGTTTTTGAAAACAGATTCCGTAGCTACGGTAACAGAAGTTGTCACTACTCGGACTTCACTGTAGGATCAACTGGGGAGAAACAGTTCTCAGTCCAGACACAGCTAATTAGCTCCGGACAGTGTTCTTTTCAGTACATGTGCTTAAACCATAATTAATAAAGCCCTTAAGCAGAATTCTCTAGACAAACTGTACCACATAAAGGTTCCTTCAACTAACAATTCATACTTAGGGATACACACACACAAATCTCCTTGTCCTGATTTTAATTCTAAATAATCCCCCAAGAGGCGAGTGATTGGTCCACATTACAAATCAGATTCTGGACTTGAATCATCGTGCCAACAAAGAAGCAATTTTCTACAAAACATTATCATAGGCATCTACACAGAAGTGGGAAACCATGGCTCAATTTTTATCATCCACTTTTGGTAAGTAATCCAAAACAGACTTTGGGATTACTAAAGAAGTAGCACAAATAATTAGGAATGCATGGTATTGAGAGTAGAGGCCAAAAATTTCTGTATAAGGATATCACAGGGAGGGGGGGAAGAATATCGCAGAAAGCAGTGAGGTCAGAGACCATGGCTACTGAGGGGCTCAAGGAAGCACATTTCACCCCCCGCCCCCGAAAAAGGCACCCAGGGGAGTCTGGGTGACTCAGTTGGTTAAGCATTTGACTTGATTTCGGCCCAGGTCTTGATCTCAGGGTCATGAGTTCAAGACCTGTGTTAAGCTCCACGCTAGACATGGATCCTACTTAAAACACACACACACAGACACAGACACACACGGCACCCAATCAGCCTCTCTGAAATTAACAGGCTTGCTACCAGGGAACCAGTCGAACAGCCATGCACACACTGAATGAATCCTGACAGGTGGCTTGTAGTCAACATGTAGTTTCATGGGATGGTAAAATCTCCTTAAGGTGAATGGGCCATGATAACCACAACACATAAAGCCAATAGCAAGACAGAAAACAGAAGGAGGAAACACACTGGCTAGGAACTGGATGGGTGGGAGGCAGGGAGGACAGAGTCATCTCCAAGCAAACAAGCACTGGCATCTCACTGGTCCCCCCCAGTCACTGCCCCCTAGGGTGCCAACAGTAGGGGTCCCACAGAGGCACTAATTCTGTACTGTTCATGACCTCAGCTGGGGAGATCAATGCCCACAAGCCACATTCCCAACCTGGGCTATCCCTTTCCCTCTCCACCATCTTTCCAGTTCAAACAAGTGGCCTCTCTCCAAGGCCTTGGTGAGTCTAACTCACCCCAGAGTTTCCTCTTCACAACTGCAAGTTTAACAGTAGACCCAAGGAAGACTGGTTGCTCACAACTTCAAAACCACACCACCCACGTGGTCCCGGAAGAACTGAGGGGTCACATTTTTACAACTCCCTTATGTTTGGCCTACAGCATGTTAATTTTTGAACTAACTGCCAAGCGTTAAAAGTCAAAAGTTTTCGCATTAAAAAAAAATCTGGATTTCTCAGCCTTTCAATGGTAAATTCGGAGTTCTGACAAAATCAGTCTCACAGCCCTAAGAGGCGACTCTGGTCAGGAGCTAGAGAGCAGGTACCCTCCATCTGCCACAGTCCCCACCCCTCCCGGCTATCTGATGCCCAGCTGGTCTACCCCTTGGTGTTTCTCTACCTGGCCTCTACTAGCATGTTCTATACTAACAAAGGCTACACTATGGCTAAGCTTTCCTTTAATACAGAATGATTCCCATCTCGGCAGGTGCCCTTTTTTTCTATCATTCTGCAAAATTCCAATCTTTGGAAAAGGGACGGTTTTAGATAAACTCCTGGTTAGCTTCTTGTTTATACTTGTAATAGAGAACATACAACCCAACATAAAAGTTTTTAAAGACATCCTTACACTTCCCATCATGAAAATTTTCTCCATCAAACTCTACTACTCATTTACAGAATTTCACAGGGGAATTCTATTAGACCTTCAAAGACCAGATAATCCCAAGTACAGTTAAATTGTTCCGGGTCACATTAAGAAGAAAAGGGAAACAACAACAACAACACTGAGAAAACATGCACACACACATCATGGGATCTATTCCAGGAATTGTTCAACATTTAAAAATCCTTTACTACAACCTACCATATTACTAACTCTAAGGAGAAAAATGATTATCTCTATAAATGCTAAAAAACTTCAATATAGGGGCACCTGGGTGGCTCAGTTGGTTAAGTAACTGCCTTCGGCTCAGGTCATGATCCCGGAGTCCCGGGATCGAGTCCCACATCGGGCTCCCAGCTCCATGGAGAGTCTGCTTCTCCCTCTGACCTTCTCCTCGCTCAGAGTCTCTCTCACTGTCTCTCTCTCAAATAAATAAATAAATAAAATATTTAAAAAAAAACCTTCAATATAGTTCAACAACCTATTATCTAGTAAAAACAGTCCATAAAATAGGAATTGATGGATACTGCCTTAACAACACAGACACACACACACACACACATCAACATCTTACTCAGTGGAGAAACCACAGCACCGTTCTCAGTGAGGTGAGGAAAAGTTTAGGACACCCACTATCTCTGCTACTAGGTTACAATGTGTTGTGGGTGTGAGCTAACACAATTAGACAAATCAACAATTAGCAGCCTAAGAATGGGAAAAGAAGTAGTAAAATGATTATTTATATACATAATATATGATTATATATGAAGAAAAACCAAGAGAAAAACAAAACTAACTCAATAAAGGAAGTTGGCAAAGTAGCAGGATATGTTGGCACAAACATCAACAGCCTTAACGTCCACAAACAATAACCAGAGGGAAGATACGACAGCAGGTGAATCCCCTCACGACGCCAAAATAAACTACTCTGAAATAAACCAAACAAATGTTATGTACAACATAGGAGAACATTTTTAAAAATCATACAAAGTTATTCATCATGTCATAAATTATAAGATGGAAACATCAGAAACAGCATAAATGTTTATATAAAAGAGTTTGTTCAGCCAAACAATGGAATCCCATACAGCAGTAATGAAAAAAAAATATCTACGAGGTATGATCTCCATAAACGAATTATGGACTAGTTTCTGGAATATACTGCAAAGTGCAAGAAAAAAGGTATAAGAGGTTACTACTTTGTGTACAAGAGAAGGGAAAATAAAATATTCACATACAAGTAGCAGGGTTTTTTTTTAAAGATTTTATTTATTTATTTGAGAGAGAGAGAGCACAAGCTTAAGGGAGGGGCAGAGGGAGAAGCAGACTCCTCACGAGCAGGAAGCCTGATGTGGTGCTGGACCCCAGGACCCTGAGGTCATGACCTGAGCCAAAGGCAGACGGTCAACCAACACAGCCAGGTACCCCATCGCTGATTATTTTTATAAAAAGAAACACAGGAGGAACAAACAACTGAAAACTGGCTGCCTTTCCAGGTGGGTAGGAACAGGGTGAAAGTACACACGCTGTCTCTGGGTGCACCCTTTCCTACACTTTGGACTCTGGGTCAGATTCACATTTTACATAATCGAAAAATTAAGTCAATGAAGATGGGAGACCAATACCGCACATATACAAAAGGAAGAGAACATAGTCACAGAGCAAACAAGTAACATTAGCACTGGAAGAAGAAATCGGCAAAGTCAGTCTTGCACCCAATACCCTGTACACACTCAGTAAGATACATTCTAAGGACAAAAAAAAAAAAACTGCACAGGGACACTTAGGTGGCTCGGTTGGTTAAGCGTCTGCCTTCAACTCAGGTCATGATCCCAGGCTTCTGGGATCAAGTCCCACTTTGGATTCCTTGCTCAGCAAGGAGCCTGCTTCTCCCTCTGCCTGCCAATTCCCTGCTTGTGTGCACTGGCTAGCGGGCATGCACCTGAGCTCTCTCTCTCTCTCTGACAAATAAAATCTAAAAAAAAAAAAAGAACTACACAAAGCCAATCTTATTTAGTAGGTTTACTAATGGGATTGGTATGTGTGTAACCACTTCTAAAATTATTTGGGGTGCAATGTGTAAATATGTTGGTGTTGCATAATAAACAGCTATTGTTAATAACAAGATGGAGGGTGTTTATTTCATGGGAAGGGCAGGAAAAGCAGAAGCAAGAAAGCCCTAAAAAGGTTCGGTGTAGGTGGAACTGAAGATGCAAGGGATAAAGCTGGAGAGGCAGGGGCAGGCATAGGCCACACCATCACACAGTTCCAAGGGGCCACTAGTCACTGTCACCTGTGTAACTATACACTAAGATGGCTCTGGCCTTCTTGCCCCATGCTAAAAAGAGCTTAGTCTTTATCCAGGAGGCAAATAATCTACCATGGAAGAAATTCTTTGGGCTGCCAAGTTCATCCTAAGATACCCAGTGAGTTAAGATGACACCAGGGGCTTTGACAGGAGAGACCTTCCTGGCCAGGGGGCTTGGGAAGCCTCAGGACAAACAAGTGCCATAGATTCAGATCTGCAGAAAGGCATGTGTTTTAAAAACCAATTCCAGCCCTTCCACAATTCCTCTGATTAGAATCAAACAAAATCAAACTGAACAGCCCTACACCACGTGACTGCTGGGGGTCGGGGGGGGGGACACAGCTCCTTAACCCACTGAAAATAAACCCTTAATATTCCAAGGTAAAAGCAACTCACAAAACATTTTCAGAAAAGCTGTCATTTCCGGGAAGTCTAACACAAATATTTTAACTTTGGTATTTTAGGAACCATTCTGTAAGCTGCTTAAAATTCTCATTACTGACTTGCTTTTCCATGATAAGCTCCTATAATAGAGCAACATTCAAGCTATTCTTATAAGTCTAGAATCACACGAGAGCTTCGCAAGTTCCAGCTGATAATATTTTCGAGTTATTCAGAATTATGTTTGGGTAACTCACACGGCAAGTTCAAAAGTTTGTTTCACACCTCAAAGTCCTCAGGCACTGAGAATTCCCATCTGTGTGCTGTGTCACCACCTCCCAGTCTAGAAGGCATCTGTGGCCTCTTCCCCAGGTCTTATCTCACCTTGGTCTAGGAGCAGCTTATCTCTTGCTGTACAACAAACCACCACAGAACACACTTGCTCAAAACAATGATGGGACTGTCTCTCCCAGTTCTGTGGGAGTAGCAGAGGCCCAGCTGGGTGGTCTTCTGCTGTTCTCACTCGGGTCTCTCATGACACTGAGTCAGACGATAACAAGGGCTAGAGCATTTAAAATGGGTACACTCATGTCTAGCACCTTGGCAGGCATAGCGGGAAGGCTGGGACACCTCTCTTGTGTGGCAACATGCTACTTCCATGGGGCCTTGAGCCTCTCATATGGTGGCTGGACCCTAGTAGATGGCGCTCAACGTTCAACTTTTGAGGCAGAAACTGTAGATCTCTGTAGACTCCAATCTTTAAAGTTACACAGTATCACTTCTGCCACAGTCTGCTAGTAAAAAAAAAAAAAAAAAAAAAAAAACTACCAGAAGCCCAGCCCACGTTCCAGGGGAAGGAGACTCTACCTCTCCATAGGAGCATGGCAACAATCTGTGGTCCAACACATGGCCAAAGGTACCTGGCCCATGAAACTGTAGGGACAGCTGCCTTGCCCCTGCCTGCCTTGTCTTTGTTCACAGCAGAACTCAGCCACAAAGGCTTTCCTGGAAAAAAAACAAAAAAAAAGTCCAAAAACACAAAGAACCTAAAGGCTTCTTCAGCTATGGACTGTGACAAAGGTTGGCAAACTTTTTCTGTAAAGGGCAAGATAGAAATTTTCCAGGCTTTGAAGGCAATATGGTGTCTGCACTATTCAACTCAGCCTTTATAGCAGGAAATTAGCCACTGATAATATGTAAATGAATGGGGGTGGCTGTGTTCCAATAAAACTTTATTTGCAACAACAGGCAGTGAAAGGGAGTATTTTGCAGAACCCTGGTCTCGGACAAGGAGCACTGGATTTGGGAATGGAAAACCAGGCCTGGAATTGACTTCACCATTCACAACCCACATGACCTTGGTATAACTTTCCAGTTTATTTTCTAAATCTACAACAAAGGGATAATATCATCTATCTCCCACGGTGGCTAGGGGTGGGAAGGAAACACAGCACCCCTCCCCCCAGTAAAACAAGCATGCCTTAGTTCTAGCCTGCAAGGCCTGAAGAACAGCTCCTTGGGAGGGGGTCATGGGGAAATCCAGCTGGGCAGGAGAGAAGGGACTGTCCTACCCTGTTTTTCAGTGAAATGGAACCTTCACTGTGAAAATTATATTTCGCACCAGACTGAACACTCTTTGTTAAAGACCTGGCACTGTTTTGCTCTTTTTCAACAGCAAAATACCTTGTTTTAAGGCAGACAGTTTTTTGTTTTTTTTTTTAAGATTTTATTTATTTATTAGAGAGAGAGCGAGCACAGGCAGACAAAGAGGCAGGCAGAGGCAGAGGGAGGAGCAGGCTCCCTGCCGAGCAAGGAAGGGCAGACAGTTTTAAGGCAGACAGACAGTATTGAAAAAACCAGTATGTCACAAACAAGTAGCACACATGCTCAATGAGAAGGAAAAAAAAAATACCAAAATGAGCAAAAGAAGTATTTTCTCAAATACAAAGTTGGTTCAAAAGCACAGCAATATAATCATACTATATTTAAGCTGGTTTTATAATTTCTGAGAGGTTAAGCAGAAAACAGTCTGAGACAAGTATATACATATACATATATATATGTATATATATATATATTAAGATATATATATATATTTAATGCTAAAAGCATAACTGGCATTTTTTAAACATGTGAGTGCAAGCTTTATTTTCCTTAAGTTGGCACTGATGGGAAACACTGTATTCAAAAAAAAAAATTTTAATCTATCCATAGCCAAAAGGAATTAAAAGCATTAAAGAATTCTGTTTGCATCTCCCCTAATGGGGCAGCCCTTTATCATACCAATAGTCCTCTGTGAGAATAAGAGATTTTCCTTAAGGAACTGGCAGCATTCTACTCCCGTGTTTGGAAAATTCGATTGCCTCACTGCCAACAACTTGTCCACTACCGATCATCCTGCTGCCCACACCTGAGCAGGATCCTGGCCACCACTCATTTTGCAATTTCATGTTCATTTCTCCCACAGCTGGGCAGCCCTGGTCAAAGCAGCTGTCCTAGGGCCTCCATGAGAGACAGCTGCATTCCAGAGGGATGGTGTCAGAAACATCCTAGAAGGGTGTGGGCTCCCTCCTAAGCCCCGGAGTGAGTGCCAGTGGCTGTCACCATTTGGATTCAATGCCCATTTCCAAAGCAACCTATACCACCTCCACACCAAAATCCTCTTGAACAAAGTCAAAATCTAGGTAAATGGATGGATGAATGGCTTTCTTGTTCCTGATCCAGAAATTAATAAATTGGTACATATCGTTGGTCTTCAGATTCAGAAATTAGATGGGAAAGAAGATGACAGCACTGAGAGAAGCAAAAGTGAACGCTTCCAACTTCTCTTGTATTTGTATTTGAGCAGAATGGAATTCTCACATGATCACTGGGATGTCTATATTAAGTCTCCGAGGCCAATCTTCTCCTAAATAAAGTTCAAGTGGCACTGAGTTCACATGATCCTCGGCACTCTCCACACAGCTGACTGTTCCCTGGTATCTCCCGCTTTGGAACTTGAGCTTCAAAGTAGCTCCCTGCCTGCTTTTGCCACAGCCAGAGTTCATTCTGCACCCGGGAGGTGTGAGAGTGATGAGCTACCAGAGGCTGGAGCGGTAACAGAGCCACCCTCCTCGTGTGTGTGCGCGCGTGTGTGTGTGTGCATGTGCACACACACAAGCAAACACGGCTGAAAGTTACAGGTCATGTAGGATGCTAAGATCAGGGGAAGCTGGGTCGAGGGTGTATGGGAACTCTCTGTACTCTCTTTGCAACTCTTCTGCAAATCTAAAATTATACCATTATAAAGAGTTTCTTTTAAATAAAACAAACTTCAGGTCAGCTTGAAGGTCTGAGGGGTGTTTCTAGTTTTCACAGGCTCCTTTTGCATCCACCATTAAATCCCCTAGAAGGTCAGTTTGTTTAGCCCTGAAATGAAGCTCATGAGCTTCCCAAGGGATTGCAACCATGCCTGACAAAAATGTATGAGCGTTCAACATTCAGAGTCAGGCTTTCACCCCATGACAGGCTGCAGCTACACGCCAGCCAGACCATTAAGTGAAGCCAGGCCTGGAGAAGAGACAGCCATTTGTTGGTTATGCTCCTATGCCACCCTGCATTTCAATGCTGCCCCATCTCCATGCTCCCAAATGCAAAGGGTCAGCAAACACAGAGGAACGGTCCCTTGGTAGCCCTTCAACATTTTAAGAGCACTGAAAATATTTTTCATTTAGTTTTCACAGAGTTGCCTATTACATATTTAAATGAATACTTCATAAGGAGTCATATAACACTAGCATCCTCTATTCCTCAAGACTCTGAATCTTTCTATTTGTTCCCTAGAACCTCTTCTCCCAGGCATCCTCATCACCTTCTGTCTCACCTTTTGTCAGAGCCTAATGACATAGCAACACCTCAGAGAGCCCTTTCCTGACTGCCCAGTTTAAAATTCCCAACATTCAGTATCTTCTTCCCTTTATATTTTTCTCCTTAGAAGTCATTCCTTCTAGAGGTACTGGGGTGGCTCAGTCAGATAAACATCTGCCTTCAGCTCAGGTCATGATCCTGGAGTCCCAGGATCCAGCCCCACATGGGGTTCCCTGCTCAGTGGGAAGTCTGCTCTCCCTCACCCTCTGCCCCTCCCCAACCCTACTCATGTGCACTCTAATAAATAAAACCTTTAAAAAAAAAAGTCATTCCTTCTAATGTACTATAATTTACTCATTTGTTAAGGGTCCATAGTCCCCAAGCTAAAATTACACTCCACATGAGTGGAGTTTCTGTATGTTCTGTGCACTGCTAACGCGATTTCTCAGAAACCCTCTATAGAGAGATAGTCCATGTTCATGGACATGAAGACTCAATGTTGTCCAGATGTCAGTTCTTTCCAACTTGATCTACAGATTCAATGCAATCCTAACGAAAATCCCAGCAAGTTATTTTGTGGAAATTGACAAACTGATTGTAAAGCTTATAAAGACGGTAAAGTTTTGTAAAGAACCAAAAAACTGAGAACAGCCAACACAATAGTGAAGGGAAAAAAAAAAAAGCTGGAGGACAGACGTTACCCAACTTTAAGACCTACTATAAATCTACAGTAATCAACATAGTGTAATACTGATGAAAGAATGGGCAAAGAGATCAACAGAACAGAACAAAGAACCCAGAAATAGACCCCATAAATACAGTCAACTGATCTCAGACAAAGGAGCAAAGATGGTCTTTTTAACAAATGGCACTAGAACTGGACATCCACATGCAAAAAAAATGAATCTAAACACAGACCTTACACCCTTCACAAATAACTCAAAATTGACCATGGTAAAATGCAAAACTATAAAATTCCAAGAAAACATGGGAGAAAACCTAGATGCCATTAGGTGCAGCTATCACTTTTTAGATACAACAGAAAAGGCACAATCCATGAAAGAAACAATTGATAAGCTGGACCTTCATTAAAATTAAAAACTTATGTTCTGCAAAAGACAGTATCAAGAGAACAAGAAGACAAACCACTCAGAGAAAATATTTGCAAAAGGCACTTCTGCTAAAAAGGACTGTTAACCAAAAACAAAGAACTCTTAAAACTCAACAATGAGAAAACAAAACCCAATTGAACAATGGGCCAGTTACCTCAACAGATACCTTACCAAAGAAGATATACAGTGGCAATTAAGCATAAGAAAATATGCTCAAAATCACAAGTCATCGGGGAAAGGCAAATTAAAACAACGATGAAATACCACTATGCCCCTATTAGAATGACAACACCAAATGCTGACAAGAATACAGAGCAACAGGAACTCTCATTCACTGCCAGGAATACATAATGGCATAGATATTTTGGAAGATAGATGGCTTCTTACAAAACTAAATAAACTCTTACCATATGATCCAGGAATCAAGCTCCAAAGGAGTCCAAAACTTAAGTCCATACAAAAACCTGTGCACAGATGTTCACAGCAGCTTTATACATAACTGCCCAAA
>ML109839.1:37108-55794 GCA_003697995.1 Taxidea taxus jeffersonii | reverse complement strand
TATTGAAGTGACCATATTTTGCACATATTGAGTTTAATAACTTTGTTATGAAAATTAATTCTACCTGTTTTTTTTAACCTTTTCTAATGTGACTGCTAAGAAATTTTTAATTACACATTTGCTCATGCTACATTTTCTTTTAAAAGATTTTATTTATTTATTTGACACAGAGAGAGAGATCACAAGCAAGCAGAGAGGTAGGCAGAGAGAGGGGGTGAAGCAGGCTCCCTGCTGAGCAGAGAGCCTGATGCGGGGCTCGATCCTAGGACCCTGAGATCATGACCTGAGCCAAAGGCAGAAGCTTAACCCACTGAGCCACCCAAGTGCCCCTCATGCTACATTTTTCTTAAAATAACATATAATGTATTATTTGTTTTGGGGTACAGGTCTGATTCATCAGTCTTACACAATACACAGTACTAATTACAACACATACCCTCCCCAGTGTCCATCACCCAGTCAGCCCATCTCCCCATCCACCTTCCCTCCAGCAGCCCTCAGTTTGTTTCCTAAGATTAAGAGTCTCTTATGGTTTGTCTCCCTCTCTGGTTTAGTCTTGTTTCATTGTTTCCTGTCTTCCTCTATGATACTCTGCCTTGATTCTTAAATTTCACATATCTGTGATATCATATGATAATTATTTTTCCCTGATTGACTTATTTCACTTAGTATAATACCCTCTAGTTCCATCCACATCATTGCAAATGGCAAGATTTCATGTTTTGATGGCTGCATAATACTCCATTTTGCGTGTGTGTGTGTGTGTGTGTGTGTGTGTGTATCACATCTTCTTTATCCATTCATCTATCAATGGACATTTGGGCTCTTTCCGTGGTTTGGTTGTTGTGGACATTGCTGCTGTAAACATTGGGGTGTAAGTGCCCCTTTGAATTACTACATTTGTATCTTTGGGGTAAATACCCAGTAGACAGGCTACATTTCTATCGGACAGTGCTGGGATAGAAGGTTAATATGATGGAGAGAAACATGTTAGTTTGGAATTTCCTTTTTTGATACTAGAAAGTACAACAGAGCCACTTCCCCACTTTAGTTCCTCATAGGTATAAATGAAAGCAGAGGAATAAATTGAGCGACTTTTTAAAAAAGATTTTATTTATTTATTTGACAGAGAGAGAGATCACAAGTAGGCAGAGAGAGAGGGGGAAGCAGGCTCCCTGCTGAGCAGAGCCTGATGTGGGGCTCGATCCTAGGACCCTGAGATCATGACCTGAGCCGAAGGCAGTGGCTTAATCCACTGAGCCACCCAGGCGCCCCAATTGAGTGACATTTTATAGGTCATTCTGATCATAGGTAGCAGACTGCTCTTGGAAGAACAAATCTGAAATTTAGCTCCTGAATGGCATGATATGGCTCAGGGCCTCATTTAAAAAAAATATATATATATATATATCTGTCTGGTCTACCTCTTTCATCAGGACTGGATATGATAAAGCATGTGAACAAACTTTGTAGTTTAAAGTATGTGGGGCACCTGGGTGGCTCAGTGGGTTAGGCCTCTGCCTTCGGCTCAGGTCATGATCTCAGGGTCCTGGGATCGAGTCCCGCATCGGGCTCTCTGTTCGGCAGGGAGCCTGCTTCCTCCTCCCGCATCGGGCTCTCTGTTCGGCAGGGAGCCTGCTTCCTCCTCTCTCTCTCTCTCTGCCTGCCTCTCTGCCTCCTTGTGATCTCTCTGTCAATAAATAAATACAATCTGTTTAAAAAAAATAAAGTATTATGTGAACATAGAGTATCGTTATTATTATTGTAAAACCTGAAGTACTGGTTATTATGGTTACTGGATTATTACAGCCACCAAAAACGGATGTTGGCGACTTTGAGTTCAGTACTTTTTGAAATAAGGGTGTAGATAACGTAGGTCAATTTTGTAAATAACTGTCCAGAATGTTCATAGAAAAACTCTACTAATTATTTCTACCTTAATGTAGACAAAAGCTTATAAAGATGGATTTGTTTTTTCTTGCTTACTTGGAAGAGGTTGTTACTCCCCATTACCTTTAGAAAAAATAAGATATTGGAATGAAATTTACATAACATAAAATGGATCACTTTAAATTTTTTTTTAAGATTTTATTTATTTACCTGACAGACAGATCACAAGCAGGCAGAGAGGCAGGCAGAGAGAGAGACGGAGAAGCAGGCTCCCCGCCGAGTGGAGAGCCCGACGCGGGGCCCGATCCCAGGACCCTGAGACCATGACCAGAGCTGAAGGCAGAGGCTTAACCACCGAGCCACCCAGGCGCCCCAAAATGGATCACTTTAAAATGAGCAATTCAGAGGCATCTAGTATGTTCACCGTGTTGTTCCACCACCCACACTCTCTAGTTCCCGATCATGTCCTGCGTGCCTTCTTACAGTGATGATGCTCTGTGATACCTTTGACAATGACTGTGCCTGTCACCCTTCCACTGTTGCAAATCAGATTGACTTTTCTCCCTCGTTTGCTGCACAGAGCCCGAAAGAGCATCCCGGACACCTATGCAGAGCACCTGATTGCCAGTGGCCTCATGACCGGGGAAGAGGTGTCAGAAATCAAATCCTCCTACTACTCGAAGTTAAATGACCATTTAATTAACATGGCGCACTACAGCCCCCCAGCCACCAACCTGCAGGCGCACTGGAAGGGCCTGATCCAGCCGCCAGCCTGCATTAGCACCTGGAACACGGGTGTGGCCCTCGACCTTCTGCGGTTTATTGGCGGGAAGTCCGTGGAGGTGCCCGAGGAACTCCAGATGCACAGTCATCTGCTGAAGACCTACGTTCAGGTAGGGAGCCTTACAGTTTCGGGTTACTGATTGTCTCGTGTCGGAGAGAAATCAGTGTGGATCTGGTCTTTTTGAATTAGAGTTACTGATGGTGGGTCACCAGGTTCTGGGAGCTGAGCCTAGTGATGTTTTGGTACTGTTAGTCACTGAGCTCTGATGTGTCCACTTCTTTTTTCTTTCTTCTTCTGTTCCAGTGAACATGTGTGGTTTGGTACTGAGAGTCAATGCAGTTGGATACCAAGAGTCAATACTACCCATTTCCCTCCATTTATTTATGTATTAAATGGTTAATACATCACATGCACATGGGCAGCGTGCCCGTTACCACAAGTACAGTGGCACAGGAATGCCTGCTTTGGTTTTTCTGACCAGTGAACAGAAAAACACTTTCATTTTAGGGGGTAGCTTAAATAAAAAAATGAAGAAATTCAACACGCATACCCCAAGGGCAACCATTTAGAGGCTAATACACATTGCAGTTTTAGGTATTGTCTCAAGTTAAATATAGACTGAAGTTTTAGTTGGCCTGCGCCTCGGGAGTCCTAGAACGTGGGACTCTCTGTGCAGAGATGGGGAAGCAAGGAGCTAAAGGCCTTTGCCTTTACTTAAACTTGAACAGAGACACTGTCCTCTGGATGATTGTTACAATGCTAACTTCATCTTTAGGTTTTTTATTATATGTAAAGAGACTTTATTTTTTTAAGACTTGCTAATTTGAGGTGTGGAGGCAGAAGGGGCAGAGGGAGAGAATGTCCTAGCAGACTCCCGCTGAGTGGGGAGCCCCTTGATCTTACAATTCATGAGGTCGTGACCTGAGCCAAATCCAAGAATCAGATGCTTAACTGACTGAGTCACCCAGGCACCCCAGGCGCTGAGACTCTTACAACAATCTATGTACTTGCCATCCAGCTGAAGAGCTAGAATATTAGAAGGATGGTCCCCCTCACTCCATCTACTGCTTTCCATGCAGAGGTTAACCACTAACTCGAGTGCCTGCTCATTTTGCCTGTTTGAAAACCTAGAACTGCTATCCTGTTCTGTTTCCTTCTGCACTTTCTCTTTTACTTAATACTATGATTTTGATACTTACTGTTGTTGCATTACATTTTTTGGACTCAATGTGAAAAGGGGGGTAGACTCTTAAAAGTGTCTTTTTTGTTTTTTTTCCTCCCCTTCCATTTTTTGCAGTCCAGGCTGGAGAAAGTGATGGATGGAACAAAGTTAGACTGGGCCACGGCAGAAGCTCTTGCCTTGGGCTCATTACTTGCTCAGGGTAAGAAGTTTCTGGTTAGCTGCACAGCTGCTGGGAGTGCTTTGTATGACATTTGTTATATGTGACCCCTGAGGTTTTGAATTAGAGCTATCTCCTATCATTATTATTGACTAGAGAGGCTCTAAACTTTTCTTACTTTGGCAATATTTAGTCTTGGTATAACTCATGTTGGGTAACCTTCATCAGAGAATAAATGACAGAGCATTTCTTACTGGGAAACAAGGCTCTTTGCTGGATGAATTGGGAAGGTATTTTCCTCTAAAGATTGCAGAGCAAATGATAACTCTCCATTCTATATATTCTCACGTTACTCAGACTTTTGAATATAGCACAGATGTATTTTAATCAGGATAATCTCTTTGCTACAGAAAATTCTCAGGATGAGCTGATATGCTAAGAATTCAGGGTCAGGGTCACCATGTCTTGTTAATACTTAGGTTATTCATGGGAGTCTGGATTTTTCTTTTTTCCCCATCTGTTTTCTTAAGGTTTCAATGTCCGTCTGAGTGGGCAAGATGTTGGCCGTGGAACTTTTAGTCAGCGGCATGCAATGGTTGTTTGCCAGAAGACCGATGATACCTATATTCCTCTGAACCATATGGACCCTAATCAAAAGGGGTTTCTAGAGGTAGGATGTCTTATTAATCCTCTATAAAACCCAGTGGCTGATAATTATAATTACAAGACTCTTAAAGCAATTAGAAACAGATGTCAGCTGTTTTGAGTTCAATCCCTTTTTTAAAATTATTTTAAAATTCCAGTATAACTAACATGCTGTTATATTAGTTTTGGGCATACTTCATACCTCACCCAGTGTTCATCTAGATAAGTGTACTCCTAATCCCTTCATTTATTTTCCCCATTCCTCCATTCCCCCAACTCCTCATCCACCTATCCACTTCCCCTCTGTAATAACCAGTTCGTTCTCTAAGAGTCTGGTTTTTTGTCTCTTCTTCTTTTTTCGTTCATTTCATTTGGATCTTAGATCCCGCACATAAGTGAAGTTATATGGTATTTGTCTTTCTCTGACTGACTTATTTCACCAAGCATTATACCCTCTAGATACTACTCAACCATGAAAAAAGAATGAATTCTTGCCATTTGCAACAACATGGGTTTAATCCTTTTTGAAATAAAGGGTCCTGAATGGGTGGAGATGGAGATCTATACACTTGGGATGGAAGGAGCATACTAGTGAGTAGACTCGAGCTGTTTCACTCCAGCTACCTATCTGTAGTCTTATAAATGTCAAATGGTTGTTCATTTTGTTAATCCAAAATTGATGTCGTGGGCACCTTGGGTAGCTTAGTCCTTAAGCATCTGCCTTCAGCTTGGGTCATGATCCCAGGGTCCTGGGATCGAGCCCTGCATTGGGCTCTCTGCTCAGTGGGAAGCCTGCTACTGCGTCTCCCACTTCCCCTGCTTGTGTTCCCTCTTTCTTTGTTAAATAAAATAAAATCTTTAAAAAAACACACACACATGAAACAAAATTGACATCGCAATCTGTGTGTTGTTTAATTCATTAAAGTAAGCCAAAGATGTGTGTAATAAGCCAACAACAACAACAAAAAATCCCTGGGGCACCTGGTTGGCTCAGTCCATACAGTATGAAACTCTTGATTTTCAGGTTATGAGTTCAAGCACCACAATGGGCATAGAGCTTACTTTAAAAAAAAGTGCCCAACTTTCTCAAGGCTACCTTATTTTCTAAGGCTTAGTGGGCTTGACAAATATATCTGTTACCATATATTTCTATGTGATGGTCACAATAGAGTCAAAGGCAGGGGCTGGGTCTTTTTATTTTTCTCTCTCCAACAGCTAGCATAGTGCTGGCCACATGATGTTTATTAAAATAAATTATGCTTCAAGGTATGCTTAGTGGCATGTCATCTTTTTTCCTATTCTAGCATTTGTTTGGGTATAATCTCGAGCTTACTAATTCTCAGTATTTTAAAAAATTCACTTGTCAAAAGCAAGATGCCAGAACCATTACTTAAAAGGACACAAAGCTCATCTTTTCTTTACATGAGTCTGAAATCTACCCCTGGATCAAGTCAGATTGGGGATCCAGACGCTGAAATGTAAAGTAGCCCCTCACCCCAGTGTCCTTCATTGAATTGTGCCTTGATATGTAGTATCAGTTCATTTTGAATATTACTATCTAGAAAGCCCCAAGTAAATGCCTTGCATCTCTCATGAGGATGCTGTCCAAAGATTTCATTAGTTATCTAATACTGTGTCTTTGTATGAAGGCCCTGAGGAACTGCTGCTCGCTTGTGGTACCGAGAGGGGTTGCAGCTCACTGAGCAGTGGTTTGTCTTTACTGTGTATGCATTGTAAGTACTGCGACCGCGAGGCCTTTCCCGGTCAGCACGGGCTCCCAGGAAGGGGTGGAGGCCATGGGACCCTGGGTGACTGGAGGCCACCAAGGCTGTCTATCCCCTCTGTGCTCCGGCTCAATCGTTACCTTTTTTCTCTCTACTTATATTTACACTATCACACTGTATATTAGGTATCCACCTCAGATGCTTTTGGGAATAAATTAATAAATTCAAGACATGAAGGTAGATGTGCAAATACAAGTGTATAAAGTATGCCGAATGCAGAGGTGAAAGTGTGGCGAGTCTACTTGGGAAGTCAGGAGAGCGTGGGGGAGGAGGCCAGATCTGAGCTGGGGCTGAAGGACACGAGGAGTTGCCAGGTCTGAAGCACGTAGGGAGAACATTCCAGGTGGGCACAACTGTACCCACAAAACCCCGTGAAGTGAGAGGACAGGGACTCCAAATAGCGTCATGTGACTGGAGGTTCAGCTGCAACATGGGTACAGAGGCAAGGAAGAGGAGACTGGCCAGATTCCGCACATTGTGAGAGACTTGGAATGTTACAGAAGCTGGAAACCTTGGAGGAACTTTGAACAGGTGATCAGGTTTTTGTATCAGACAGAGCCCTCCTGATGGTACTTTGGAAGCTGAAGGTAGATGAGAATTGGGGGTGGTTTTTCTGTCCAGCTTGGTTGAGGTAAGGGCAATTTCTAAGGAGGGTTCTCCATTGTTCTAGGCAGGAAATCACGGGGACCTGAATTAGGGCAGTAGCGGTGTGGATGGAATATGCCTCCAGATTTGACAATAGCTGTAGGACTTAGTCGTAGATGTAGGGAGTGGAGAAGAAAGACTAGTCTTGCTTATCTCCTGGCTTCCTAACTCAGACATTTGCTGTATGATGGTGGCATTCACCCACATATAAAGAGAGGGAATGGGTTTGGTAAGGGAAGATGATGGATTCAGTTTTGGACATTTGCTTTTGAGGTGGCTGAGGAACGTAGAAGTCGCTGTCCATTACAGAAAGGCAATTAGATGTGTGTGTCTGGAGTTAATAAAGGAATTTAATCTTGAGGCACACATTTGGATATCATCAGGGTGTAGAAATGTTTGAAACCACGGGGGGGGGCGGGGGGGGGCAGGGGTGGGATTATCTCCCTGGGAGAGAGCAGAATAGGAAGAGGACAGGGGGATAGGGTCCTGGGAAAAACAGGTTTTAAGGTGCTGGCAGAGGGAAAAGTTTTTCCCAGGAGAGCACCCAGAAAGACAAGAGGACAAGTGGGAGTCGCTGTGTCATGAACTGAAGGAGGGAGAAGTCGGATACGAGGGAGAACAACATGACCATTGGATTTAGCAACTGGAAGGTCAAGGGTCGACCCCGCATAGCTCTATTTTTGTGGAGCGGTGAGAACAGAAGCTAGATTCCACCAGCCTGAGCGGTAAACAGAAGTTACGGAACTGGAGATAAGTGGATCAGATAATTTTTCTAGAAGCTAGATGGTGAAAGGAAGCTACAGCTGTAGAGCACTGGTCAGGGGACTATTTATTGTTGCATTTTTGAGTATTGATTTCTATCTGCTATGAAGGGGAAGTCAGTGAGGAGAGGTTCAGAAAACAGGCATTAGGTGATGAAGCCAGTGAAGAAGCAGAAAGGAAGAATGAATTTAGAACATGGGTGGGTATGTCAGCGTTGAGTAGGAAAACAGATGAGAAGGTGAGGACAGACAGAAGGTATGGGTAAAGTGGTCAGTCTAAACCCCATTTACAATGCACTCATAAATCTGAGAAATGTAGCTGTCTTTTAAAAATTAATGTAATGTATAGATTATAACTGAAATGTATTGTTTTTTTAAAGATTTTTATTTATTTATTTGACAGACAGAGATCACAAGTAGGCAGAGAGGCAGGCAGAGAGAGAGAGGGGGAAGCAGGCTCCCCGCTGAGCAGAGAGCCCGATGTGGTACTCCATCCCAGGACCCTGAGATCATGACCTGAGCCGAAGGCAGAGGCTTAACCCACTGAGCCACCCAGGTGCCCCTGAAATGTATTATTATACATAATCCTAGCATGCTTATAAATCATCTATTTTTATTTTTCTGTGTTGTCACAGAGTGCTTAAACATATAAAACACACATTTTTATACTTGTAGTCATAATTTTTTTTCCCAGAGTTTTTTTGTTTGTATGTTTTGTTTTTGTGTTTTTGAGAGAAGAGCATTCCCTCTCAGGGTGAGGGGCAGAGGGAGAGGGAGAGAGAGAATCTCAAGTGGATTTTCTGTTGAGCGTGGAGCCCAACACAGGGCTTGATCTCACAACCCTGAGATCATGACCTGAGCTGAAACCAGGAGTTGGACACTTAAGGGACTGAACCTCCTAGGGACCTCCAGAGGTTTTTTGTTTTGTTTTTTTTGAGATTTATTGAGATAAAATTTTTTGAATTTAGTCTTTCAATGTATACAATTCAGTGGTTTTTAGTATATTCACAGAGTGGTGCAGACATCACCACTATCTAGTTTCATAATGTTTTCATCACCCCCAGAAAGAAACCCCATAAACCCAGTAGGAGTCTCCCTCATTCCTTCCTCCACTCTGCCGCTGACAACCATTTATCTACTTTCTGTCTCTATTGATTTGCCCATTTTGGACTTTTCATATAAATAGAATCCTTCAATAAAGTGGCCTTTTGTGACTGGCTTCTGTCTCTTAGCATCATGTTTCCAGAGTTCATCCATGTGGTAGTCTGTGTCACTACCTCATTCCTTTTTATTGCCAACTAATATTCTATAAATACACGACTCTTACAAATATCTTTGAGAAACAATTTCAAACAAAGACAAAATTACAAAAAAGTTTGATGTACAATACAAAAGGAACTTTTTCTCCTTCTGAAACATTTGAGACCTCAAGTTGGAAATACGAGGTTGCTCACCTCCCGTTGCTCACCTCCTGCTGTATTTCCTGCAAACAAAGACCTTCACCACCAATACGGCAGTACGACCATCCATGTTGGGAAATGAATGTCAAAGCATGACTACCATTTCATCCTCCAACCCCGCTGAGAATCATGTTGTGTTTATTTCTATTTATTTTTTATTATTTATTTATTTTTATTTTTATTTTTTTAAGATTATTTATTTATTTATTTGACAGACAGAAATCACAAGTAGGCAGAGAGGCAGGCACAGAGAGAGGGAGAGGCAGGCTCCCTGCTGAGCAGAGAGCCCGATGCGGGGCTCGATCCCAGGAGCCTGGGATCATGACCTGAGCCGAAGGCAGAGGCTTTAACCCACTGAGCCACCCAGGCGCCCCTATTTTTTTATTTTTTAATTCTTTTAGTTGAAGTACTGTTGACACACAGTGTTGTATTAGTATAGGTGTACAACATGCTGATGTGACAAGTCTGTATGTTACGCGGTGCTCACAAGAGTAGCCACCATCTCTCCCCTTATGCTCTTCCGGTATCATTGACAATACTCCTCGTGCTGTACCTTCCACCCTGTGACTTATGCATTCCATCCCTGGAAGCCTGGGCTTTCCACTCTCTCCCACCCATTTTGCCCATTCCCCATTCCCCGCTCCCCTCAGGCAATCACCAATTCGTTTTCTTGTGTTTATGGGTCTCTTTCTGCTTTTGTTTGTTTTCTCGTTTTTCCTGTTTTTTAGATTCCACATATAAGCAAAATCATTCAGTATTTATCTTACTCTGTGTGACTCATTTCGCTTAGCATTGTACCCTCTAGATCTACCCATGTTATCCTGTGACTGAGTAGAATCATGTTGCCTTTAACTGTCCTGTCTTTTTTGCCTACTCGGAGATCTAATTTTATATTCTGTTTTTCTTTTTTATCTTAACATGTCATGATGGTACTTTTGCTTTATTGTGCAGATAGGATGTTAGAATAATGGATTCTAACCAAGGTAGGCCTTATTTTGGTAACTTCCCCTCCTTTGTTTTGTGATGTCTTTTTAAAAGCTTGTGTGAGGGACGCCTGGGTGGCTCAGTTGGTAAAGCGGCTGCCTTCGGCTCAGGTCATGATCCCAGCGTCCTGGGATCGAGTCCCACATCGGGCTCCTTGCTCGGCAGGGAGCCTGCTTCTCCCTCTGCCTCTGCCTGCCTCTCTCTGCCTATGCTCGCTCTTTCTCTCTCTAACTAATAAATAAATAAAATCTTAAAAAAAATTAAAAAAAAATAAAAGCTTGTGTGACACAGTTTTACTCTCAGTAATAAAAATAGGCAATCTGAGAAGTTAATTTTGCTTCTCCTTTTTAAAAAATTTTAAATTATTATTATTATTTTTAACATGGGGCTCAAACTCATGAACCTGAACTGAAGACCTGAGCTGAAATCAAGAGTCGGATGCTTAACTGACTGATCTACCCAGGCACTCCTTATTTTGCTTATCCTTAAAGAAAATCTTTAATGCCCATATTCCATTCTTTTCCTTCCTTCTCTCTTTGTGCCAACTTTCCCCAAATGTGTCATTCACAGAGAGCAATAGATCTCCTTTCTCAAAGAAATGGGAGATGACTGGAAAGAAAGCTCCCCTCTGGGCTCCTCCTCCTCTTGAGAGGTTTATGATGTTTTACTGACTTTTGTGTCCCCTGTCCTGGCATGACAGTGTTTCTGTTCTCTTTCTTTGTATTAGGTCAGCAACAGCCCGTTGTCAGAAGAGGCTGTCCTGGGATTTGAATATGGAATGAGCATTGAAAGCCCCAAGTTATTGCCCCTCTGGGAGGCTCAGTTTGGTGATTTCTTCAATGGTGCTCAAATCATTTTTGACACGTTCATCTCTGGAGGTTGGTGTTGGCATATGCGTGTGGCATGGCCCCAGCCCCTTGGGGACAAATGAATGGAAAGGGGCATAGCTACCTATGAGGTAGCTCCTCAGGAGAGTTGGGGGGGCTGCCCTGCCCTCTGCTGGGGCCTGGCAGCTATTGGATGGTTATGAAAGCTGCCAGAGGGCTGGGGGCCACTCTGACCATCGGCAGCACCTTCTCCAGGGGAGGGTGCTTGGTTGTAGGGAGCAGGTACCTGCCAGCTCCTAGGCAATTAACTTTTGGGTCTGCGCTTGGGACGAGTTGAGGAGCTGTGACATGAATACAAAGAAGGCAGTGGTGACCCAGGGAAGATTTGTGCTCAGAGCGAATGGTGGCCTTGAAAACCCACTTCCCTAACCCAGGGATATTTAAGTATCTAGAAGCTGGTAGTTGTGCATCTTTATTGTATTTAATCACCATTTACAAGAGCAGAACCTGCTTGTTGCAAAATTCAAAGGTACATAGTAAAGTACAAGTGTGAGTCCCTGTCACCCCGTTTTCTGGGGGGGGAACCACTCTTGGAATTTGCACACTTCAGGCCTCCCTTTGCTGTGTTTCTCTGCAACCTTATAGTTGCAAGGATGAAAAGTGCCGGGACACCAGGGTGGCTCAGTCGGTTAAGCATTTGCCTTCAGCTCAGGTCATGATCCCAGGGTCCTGGGATCCAGCCTCCACATCAAGCTCCTTGCTCAGTGGGGATTCTGCTTCTCCCTCTGCCTGCTGCTCCCCCTGCTTGTGTGCTCGCTCTCTCTCTCTCTTGCTTGCAAGAGATAAATAAATAAATTCTTTTTTTTTTTAAGATTTTATTTATTTATTTGACAGACAGAGATCACAGCTAGGCAGAGAGGCAGGCAGAGAGAGAGAGGAAGGGAAGCAGGCTCCCTGCCAAGCAGAGAGCCTGATGCGGGGCTCGATCCCAGGATCCCAGGATCAGGACCTGAGCCGAAGGCAGTGGCTTTAACCCTCTGAGCCACCCAGGTGCCCAATAAATAAATTCTTTAAAAAAAAAAAAAAGAAGGAAGAAAAGTGCCTTGAGGAGACTGACTGGACTTTGACATGTACAGAAGCCATCTTGGCGTGTCTGTTTCCTCGGCTAAGGACAGTGGCCTGTGTTGCAAGTGGTATGTGAGGAAACGCAAGATCCACCTGGAATCAGAGATACATGCTGTCCTTGAACCCGGGTCATTCCCCTTTTAATTTGTCTTCCATCTGCTAGAGCCCGTTCAGTGAACATGTCCTGTAGGGCTTCAGCCAGTGGGATGGATATCTTCCTCCGGAGCCTGGAACACTGTTGGAAAGTGCATAGAATGGAAATGATTTTAGGGGATCAGACAGCAAACTAAATTTGTGGCACTTCCCAGGTCACCTCAGGCCATTCTGTTCCTGCCTCAGAGAGTTCTTACTCCCTCTCATGTGCTTTTCCAGGGGAGGCCAAGTGGCTCCTACAGAGTGGCATTGTTATTCTCCTTCCCCATGGGTATGACGGGGCTGGACCTGACCACTCCTCTTGCCGCATAGAGCGTTTCCTGCAGGTATGTCCCATGCCTTCTGGATACCAAGAAACACTTCCTTCTTCCTAGATGGTTTGAAATAAGCTGCCTCCTGCAGATACTTTGTGCACACCTCAAATGAGAGGACTTGGAAGATTTGAATGACACAAATTTCATGCAATGTCAATATTCCTTATCAGCCTGATGCCTAGGTACACCAGCATCATGGTTGTATGGCCATTAAAGTGGTTCTTGTATGGCAGAGGTCAGGGTCTCCCAAACCAGGCTGATCGTCAGAATCACCTAGGGAGCATTTTGTAGAGATAAAGGGACCAACACCAGATCAGATTCTTCGGAGTGAGGCCTAGGAATCTGTGTTTTTACTTAAAAAACTTTTTTTCAAGTAGTCGTATTTTTATAAAATGATTCATGATAACCAAAAAAATTTTAAATAACCACCCAGAAATAACCACTGCTATTCATTGGTAAGGAGTATTACCTACATCTTTCTCTGCATATGGCAGAATATGCAGGAAAATATTAGGATATTTTGTTACGAAAATTTTCGAACATACAGAAGTTAGAAGATTTTCCATTGAACGTTCATAGGCCGACCCCTTAGAGTTTACCATTAATATTGTATTCTACAGGGGCGCCTGGGTGCCTCAGTGGGTTAAAGCCTCTGCCTTTGGCTCAGGTCATGATCCCAGGGTCCTGGGATCGAGCCCTGCATCGGGCTCTTTGCTCTGCAGGGAGCCTGCTTCCTCCTCTCTCTCTGCCTGCCTCTCTGCCTACTTGTGATCTCTGTCTGTCAAATAAATAAATAAAATCTTAAAAAATATATTTTATTCTACAGTACTGGTTTATCACAACTACTCATTATCATCTTTCTGTCTCTAAACCTTTATTATCTTCTGAGGCATTTCAGAGTAAATGGAGACATCTATACACATCCCCTTAGTATGGGAATATCATTAGTCATTTAGGCATATGTGCCGATAAAATACACAACTAGATGACAGGTCAGTAGAAAGGTAGACAGAACAGTAGATAGATGCATAGTTATATTGGTAGATGAAAATACAGAAAAATTATTTTATAAAAATTAGGATACAGAAATAAATGGCAGGTAAATTAAAGATGGTGTGTTACGCAAACACAAAAGTACATTTTGGGGAAGAAATTACAGGATATGTACACACCTGTGTGGAAGATACGGTCTGGAAGTTGTCAGATACAGACATGTTTCCCTTAGGACAGCCTGGGTCCTTGTGATTGAACGAGATGATCTGAACATTTGCTCCTTTCTTCCATTTCTTCCTCAGATGTGTGACAGTATCGAAGAGGGGGTCGATGGAGACACGGTGAACATGTTCGTGACACACCCGACCACCCCTGCACAGTATTTCCACCTGCTCAGGAGACAGATGGTTCGGAACTTCCGAAAACCCCTCATTGTTGCTTCTCCGAAGATGTTACTCAGGTTCCCTGTAAGTAGAAAAAACTAGTTAGGAAGCGTTTCTCCTTTTGTCGTTTAAAAAGAAAAATTATTTAAAGTCAAGCTCGTTAACATAGAGTGTATTACTAATTTCAGGGGTAGAATTCAGTGACTTATCAGTTGTGTGTAACACCTAGTGCTCATCACATCACGTGTCCTCATTAATGCCCATCACCCAGTTACCCGAGCCCCTCACTCATTTCTCCTCCAGCAACCCTCAGTTTGTTTCCTACAGTTAAGAGTCTCTTACGGTTGGCCTCTCTCTTGTTTTCATCTTATTTTTCCTTCCCTTCTCCTATGTTCCATCTGTTTTGATTCTTAAATTCCACATATGAGTGAAATCATATGTTATTTGTCTTTCTCTGACTGACTTATTTCACTTAGCATAATACCCTCTAGTTCTGTCCACATTGTTGCAAATGGCAAGATTTCATTCTTTTTGATGGCTGAGTAACATTCCATTGTGTATAAATACACCACATCTTTATCCATTCATCGGTCAATGGACATCTGGGCTCTTTGCACAGTTTGACTGTTGTAGACATTACTGCTATAAACATTTGGGTGTATGTGCCCCTTCGAATCACTATTTTTGTATCTTTTTGATGAATACCTAATAGTGCTGGATCTGAGGATAGTTCTATTTTTAACTTTTTGAGGAAACTGTTTTCCACAGTTTGCATTCCCACCAACAGTTGAAAAAGATTCCCCCTTTTCCACATCCTAACCAACATCTCTTGTTTCTTGAGTGGTTAATTCTAGCCATTTTGGGGAGTGTGAGGTAGTATCTCATTGTGGTTTTGATTTGTGTTTCCTTGATGATAAGTGACGTTGAGTATGTTTTCATGTGTTTGTTGGCCATTTATATGTCTTCTTCGGGGAAATGTCTGTTCATGTCTTTTGCCCATTTCTTGACTGGATTTTTTTGTTTTTTGGGTATTGTGTTTGATGAGCTCTTTATAGATTTTGGATACTAGTCATTTGTCTGATAATCTACTTCCATTCCATAAGTTGCCTTTTAGTTTTGTTGATTGTTTCCTTTCCTTATTATCTTGATGAAGTCCCAATGATTATTTTTGGTTTTGTTTCCCTTGCCTCTGGAGACATGTCTAGTAAAAATTTGCTGCTGCTGAGGTCAAAGGATTTTGATGGATTTCTACTTCATATTTAGGTCTTTCATCTGTTTTGAATTTATTTTTGTGTATGGTGTAACGAAGTGGTCCAGTTTCATTCTTCTGAATGTTGTTGTCCAATTTTCCCAGCACCATTTGTTGAAGAGACTTTTTTCTGTTGGATATTCTTTTTTTTTTTTTAAGATTTATTTGTCAGAGACAGAGAAAGCGCATACAGGGGGATTGGTAGGCAGAGATAGAAGCAGGCTCCTTGATGAGCGAGGAGCCCCATGTGGGACTTGGTCCCAGGACACTGGGATCATGACCTGAGCCAAAGGCAGACGCTTAACTGACTCAGCCACCCAGGCATCCCATCCATTGGATATCCTTTCCTGCTTTGTCGAAGATGAGTTGACCATATAGTTGAGGGTCCATTTCTGGTTCTCTATTCTGTTCCATTGATCTGTTTGTTGTTTTTGTGTCAGTACCATACTGTCTTGCTGATTATAGCTTCATAATAAAGCTTAAAGTCCAGAATTGTGAGCTCCCAGCTTTGGTTCTTTTTCAACATTACTTTGGCTTTTTTGGGTCTTTTCTGGTTCCATACAAATTTCAGAATTGTTTGTTCTAGCTCTGTGAAAAATGCTGGTGGTATTTTGATAGGGATTGCATTGAATGTGTAAATTGCTATGGGTAGTATAGACATTTTTTAAAAAAAGATTTTATTCATTTCAGACACAGAGAGAGTGAGGGGTTAGGAGGGGAAGGAGCAGGAGAAGTAGACTCCCTGCTGAGCTGGGAGCCCAACATGGGGCTTGATCCCAGGACCCTGGGATCATGACCTGAACCAAAGGCAGATGCTTAACTGACTGAGCCACGTAGGCACCCCAGGTAGTATAGACATTTTAGCAATATTTATTTTTCTAATCCATGAGCATGGAATGTTTTCCCATTTCTTTGTGTCTGTTTCTTCATAAGTGTTCTATGGTTTTCAGAGTACAAATCTTTCACCTATTTGGTTAGGTTTATTCCTAGGTATCTTATGGTTTTTGGTGCAGTTGTAAATGGGACTGATTCCTTGATTTCTCTTTCTACTGCTACATTGTTGGTGTATAAAAATGCAACAGACTTCTGTGTGTTGATTTTATATACTATGACTTAGCTGAATTCCTGTATCAATTCTAGCAATTTTTTGGTAGAATCTTCTGGGTTTTCTACATAGAGTATCATGTCATCTGTGAAGAGGAGAGTTTGCATTCTTCTTTGCCAGTTAAGATGCCTTTTATTTTTTTTAAATTTTATTTATTATTTATTTGACAGAGATCACAAGTAGGCAGAGAGGTAGAGAGGAGGAAGCAGGCTCCCTGCTGAGCAGAGAGCCCGACGTGGGGCTCGATCCCAGGGCCCTGGGATCATGACCTGAGCGGAAGGCAGAGGCCCAACCCACTGAGCCACCCAGGAGCCCCTAAGATGCCTTTTATTTCTTTTTGTTGTCTGATTGCTGAGGCAGGGGCTTCTAGTACTATGTTGAATAATGGTGGTGAGAGTGGACATCCCTGTTGCGTTCCTGACCTTAGAGGAAAAGCTCTCAGGTTTTCCCTGTTGAGAATAATATTTGCTGCGGGTCTTCCCTATCTGGCCTTTATCATGTTGAGGTATGTTCCCTCTATTCCTACTTTGTTGAGGGTTTTTAATCAAGAAAGGGTGCTGTATTTTGCCAAATGCTTTCTCTGTATCTGTTGAGAGGATTGTATGGTTCTTACCCTGTCTTTCATTAATGTAGAATATCATGTTGATTGATTTGCAGATATTGAACCACCCCCACCTTCAGCCCAGGAATAAATCACACCTGGGCATGGTGAATAATCCTTTTAATATTGGATCCAATTAGCTAGTATCTTGTTGAGAATTTTTGCATCCATGTTCATCAGGGGTATTGGTCTGTAATGTCCTTTTTCATTTTTGCACATACTTTCTTCTATTTTCTGTATCTTATTTATTTATTTATTTATTTATTTATTTATTTGGCACAGAGAGAAATCATAAATAGGCAAAGAGGCAAGCAGAGAGAGAGGGAGAAACAGGCTCCCTGCTGAGCAGAGAGCCCAACACGGGGCTCGATCCCAGGACCCTGAGACCATGACCCGAGCTGAAGGCAGAGGCTTAACCTCTGAACCACCGAGGCACCCTTTTTTTGGCTTTTTAAATTGAAATTTTAATTCCAGTTAGCAAGGAGTGTTATGTGAGTTACAGGTGTACAATATGGTGCTTCAGCACTTCCATGCATCACTTGGTTCTCATCACAAGGGCACTCCTTAATCCCCATCACCTGTTTCACCTGTTTCCCTCCCCCACCCTGCCCCCTAAACCCTGCAAACCTACATATCCCCTTGTGTCTAATTATATTTAAACAGAAATGTCTTTTCGGTTTTAGTTGGCCTAACTGCTTTCTCTCTTTAAGAAAAAAATCTTTCTGGAATAACTTGGACTATAGGGAGCACTCTATCTCACTGTGAGCAGAAAAAATTTTTAGAAAAAGTTCTATTTAAAGTGCAAGTAGTCTAAGTACTAGTATTCTTCTTTTATCTGTGGGGTATACATTCCAAGACTCCCACTGGATGCCTGAGGTCTCAGATAGTACTAAACCCTGCACTCACTATGTCTCTTCCTATACACACGTACCTATAATAAATTTTAATTTATAAATTGGACACAGTATTAGCTTAACAAGAATAAAATATAACAATCATTATATATTATAAAAGAAGTTATGTGAATATGGTCTTCTTTTTTTAAAAAATACCTTGTTGTGCTGTACTCACCCTTCTTGTGATGGAGCAAGATAAAATGTGTACGTATTGAGAGGAAGTAGGTGAATGATGTAGGCATGGTGACAGCGTGAGGCTACTAGTGACCTTCTGACCACATGTCAGGAGGAAGATTATCTGCTTCTCGACCTAGGTTGACTGTACATAACACAAACCGTTGAAAGCAAAACCAGAGAAAACCAGGTCTAATGTACTATATTAAGATAGCAAGTTGGGAATGCCAAGTGTTTTGATGAAAACCAGGGGTGATATTCATTGGCTTCTACTGAGATTTTTTTCTGTTAAAGGATTTACCAGTGGGTAGACTCCTGTTTCAAACATTGCAACAATATAGCTTATTGCTATAACATTTAAAAGGGTACATATAGGGCACCTGGGTGGCTCAGTGTGTTAAGCCCCTGCCTTTGGCTCAGGTCATGATCTCAGGGTCTTGGGATCAAGGCCCGCATCGGGCTCTCTCCTCAGCGAGGAGCCTGCTTCCTCCTCTCTCTCTGCCTGCCTCTCTGCCTACTTTGATCTCTCTCTCTGTCAAATAAATAAATAAAATCTTAAAAAAAAAGGGGTAC